>JAJIYU010015715.1:0-12623 GCA_030144865.1 Tinospora cordifolia | reverse complement strand
GATCTTTCTAAACATCTAAATCATTATTTCAATTCAAACAAACCAAGCATATCAAAAACTTTTGTACATTAGGCGATTCAAACAATTTCTTATTTATGGTTGACATTCGAACCGAAAGAGTTTCATCTCTGTGTTCCACATCATATTGAGAGAGAATGACAAACCGAAACTCAAACCCCTATATCTATGAAGTGGGATTACTCTTGAAAACCCAGTTCAAAATTGTCAATGGTAAACTGGCAAGTTGGGTCGGGGGGTGGAACACACACGATGACACTATACAGTCCATCATCGTGCCGATACGTGGATTGAATCATTATTTAATCTTTTCTTAGTGATAAAACACACAATATCAGATTAAACCATCGATACAACATATAGAAAACATGTATCATTAAATATTTATTCATGGGACAATTCATGTATAACATGCATAAATATTCTTATTTTCTAAATATGCATAACATGTATATTCATGTCACATCAAATAAATAAAGCATGCATATTAAAACATATATTCAATCAATCATCTTCAAAACATCATCACACATGCAAGACTTATTCAAATTAAAATAAAGAAGTAGAACTTAGAAGTCACTTCCACCTTAAAAAGGTCTCTTCTGTACGCCTCTGAAATCAGGCAGAGTTCTATTACTTCAAGGCTTCCAAACACTCATAAACTCTCAAGAACACTCAAGAAAAGTTCAAGATTACTCAAGAACTGAGGGGATTGCCAAGAAGAAGGCTAGAGAGAGTTAAGAGGGACTAGTATGCTCTTGATTTGGGATGAACACAAATGTGAGCATTAGGGGTCCTTTATATAGAGTTCAAAATATTGTAGAATGGTAAGTTTTTGGTGTTTTCTTTGTAAGGAACTTGCCAATTATTCAAATTTTTCGTGCCCCCAAAGTATAAGAAAATAGCAAGTGAGTTTCGAATTTGGAAACATAATTTTTTTTTGAATTTTTTGGAATTTTTTCGGATTTTTTTGGGATTTTATAAGATTTTTGGTTATTTAATTTCGGTTTAATCGGATCATTTAATTTGGGTGCTTGGATTGTCATCAAGACACACATATCGTGATCAACGAATTCAGATTCTATCTGGACCATTGGATTTTCCTTGATCGCCGCACCAGGTCACGGTTAAGATTTTTTTGGGTTAGCTGTGGATCGTTGGATCATTCTCGATCGCGTCAATGCAGGTGATCTGATCTGGAACGATAGATTTCCTCGAACGCAGCACGATCATCAAGACATCTAAGATCTTCACCGTCGGATGAGCCTCGAGCACAACACATGTTCGCGATCATTAAATATGTTCCGTTGTCTTCGAGCATAGTACATAGATCTGGTTCGCAATTAACGAAACGCATCTGGGTCGTATGATCGAGCAAACTTAATCTTGGACCGTTGATCAACCTCGGGTGACGCATTGCTTCGCAATCGATCAAAGACATCTCAAATCCGGGCCATTCGATAATCCTCGAGCGCAGCGCCATTCGCGATTGATTCCTACTGCTTTGATCTTCGCTGTTGGGATGGATCTCAAGCACAACATCCGATCTTGATCACCGATCCGGGCCGCATGATGAACCTCGAGTGCAGTGTCATTCGTGATCGAAAGATTAAATCTGAGCCGTTAGATGAGGCAGATCGTTTCTGGGCCGTTAATTTTAGTGCTTCGGTGCTCCTGGGCGTTGTTTTGGGTTTCGATTTCATTCATTGGATTTTGCATATTTGTTTGGGATTGTTAGATGCAGTTTCTAATTACAAAATTTGATTTTTAAGGTTGCTATTATCAAAAAATTGCTAATTAGACACTTTCTAATTGATGAAAACTTGATTTTCTTGTATATTCCCTTCTATTTTATGATCTTACTAATATTTTTCCCTTTCTAATTATTTAATATTATATTTATGAGATATTTTTCTATTTCTTTAATATATTTAATGTCAATAATTAAATAATCTATATTTTTCATTTTCATGTATTTTTATTTATTACATATTTCATTTTAGATAATAATTTATGTAATTTTAAATTAATATTTTCATAATGTTTGATTTATTTTTAATGAATACACGTGTACTACATTTTTATTATATAATTTTTTCTATGTACATATTCTAATGATATGTAGTATCAACATTTATTAGGGTAACACACACCTTATTCATACACATATTAACCTATATATGTATATGTACTTTATTTCTATTTATTTATTAAGCAACTCTTTAAATTTCATAATTAATTCTACTAAATTGAAATTTTCATTTAATTATCAAATTAAGGTCTTATTTGCCTAATTTATAGTATATCTCCAATATATTTTATTTTTTCATATGCCAACCCACAATTTGTACCTAAAAATTTCTTAAAGTCTTTGAAATTAATTTACTTAACTTATTTTATTTTATTTTAAATTATTTGACAAATTTCTGGGGTATTACACGATGGTACCAAGAGATGGAGGAAATTCTCAAGGTACTAAAGGTAATTGGGTCAAGACAGGTAGCTGGCCACGCACCACTTCGAAGGACCAGCCATAAGTTGGTGGCATATGATGAGGATGGACACTAATAGGGATGTTGATGCTTTAAGCTGGGAGAGCTTCACAGAAATCTTCTATGAAAGGTTCTTTCTTGAAGCAACCTTGATCAAGCTATAGGAAGATTTTGTTCGATTGAATCAGAAGGACATGATTATAGTTGAGTATGAAAAGAAGTTCACCGAGCTAGCTAAATTTTCACCAGACTTGATCAAGGGAAAAACAATGAAGGCTAGTCGTTTTGCACAAGGTCTCAAGATGGAGATCCAAAAGATAGTGAAAACACTAAGCATAAAGACTTATAAAGATGTTATGGAAAAAGACCCTAACTCTAGAACAAGAAATCAACCTGGAGCAATGGGCGAAAAGAAAGAAAAAACAGGCTAGGGATGAGAAGGGTCGTCAGGGGGACCAGAAAAAGAACAAGAGTGGTGTAAAGGCACCACAAAGACAGGGGCAGAACAAGGAAGAGTTTAGAGAATAGAGAAAGAGGCTGGGACTGTGTTATTTATGCAGGCAATCGAGTCATTGCAAGAAATTGGCCAACTGCCACAGCTCAGGTGCCTTAGTAGCAGCAATAGCAAGACATTTAGGGGGAAGGTCAGAATGGTCACCCTCAAGCTAGGCAACAACAATAGAACACCAATCAAGGGTAGAACCAGGCTAGAATGTTTCATGTTGAGATCCAAGAGGACTAAGTCCCTACAATGGAAGGTACGTTCCTACTATTTAACATTGTTTTGAGACTATTGTTGGACTTGGGTACCTCTAAGTCTTTTATCTTTGAAGAAGTAGCTGATAGGTTACAACTTATGACAAAAACACTACTCATGATTTTGAATGTGTCCATACCAATAGGAACCACTGTAACTTTAAAAATAATGTGTAGATGTGACCTAAGATTTGGGGATAATAACAGTTGATATATGTAGCTTACCTTTTATGGCTATAATATAATCTTGGGTATGGATTGGTTAGACCAGTACCAAGCTCTGATAGATTGTCCTAAAAGACAAATGACTATAACCCTACCTTTGGGGGAGACCTATAAAATCAACAGGCATATGCAGAGATTACCGAGAAGTCCAACCATAGCCATGTTGAACTGCTTAAAGTAGAATTCCAAAACATGTCAAAACACTGGTATGTCAGAAACCTTGTAAGCCTCCCTAATCAAAACACCCGTCTTCAAAAAAAATTTCAACAAATTCTCTTCTAAAAAAATAATTTCACCAAATTCAATCCACCTGATAGATCACAGTCAATATCCAAAAACCACATATTTTTTCGTCCAAATAACCATATATCTACAAAATCTATAATTTGTTCTAATAATACATTCAGATAATAACACATTCATATACATCTCCCAAAATAATAATATGACTAATTATTACAATTTTCACATACTATTAACTTCAAAAGAACCTAATAATAATTTTCATCATCTTTCCCTTTCCCCTTTCTGTTAGAACCTGAAGAAAATAATGGAAAATAGAGTGAGCATACAATAAGATCAGTGAATAATTTTACTTATAGATTCTACAACCATCATGTGTATAAAATATGCGAAGTAAAACAAATTTCAAATCACTTGCAAAATGAAATAAACATAACGTACATGCATAATGTAATGTGTCAACATGCATTCAATTTCAATAATGTGCAATCTTTTTAAAAACATGAACCATCTCCTTCTTTCCAGATGACAAAGTGAATTTGCTCCTCACCACACAAATGAAGAGTGCATGCCTCTTGTTATCCAATTATCTATTCATTTCAATTTCATTTATCTCATACCAAGAATGCACCAACCAAGATTACCACAATGGTCAATCTTATGAGTTTGTTCCCTGAGATTATGACTAATAGAAATGTTGACATTTCAATAAACTACTTATGTATGTAATTGACATGCTACAATGCATCAAAATCATTTCATGTAATTCAAATAAGCATGAAATATGATATATATATCATTCTATTTAATAAAAATCAACAGTTTTTAATTTAATACCAATGTCAGATACAATATCACAAGTAAAGATAACTCACCAAAACTTTATGCCCAACTAATTCCTAATATTTAACAACACTTTCTCTCAACGGCATCAATATAATCTTGTCACCAAAAACCATTTCATATATCCAATCAAATTCAATTCATTTAAATTTATTTTATAAATCATTTCTACGTATTTATAGCTCATATTTGACCCAATATATTCATTTAACTCCACATATTGGTGTGCATTAACTTGAATATGCTTAGTAATCTTTAATATTATTTTTTTACTCATATAAAATAGTTCTATAGCAAAAAATATAAAAATAAGCTTTTTAATTTTATTTTTACTAAATTTTTTATTTTCAATAAATAACCCTATTGGTTAATCGCTCACCAAAATTTTAATTGATATACAAAATTCATAAATTTGGTATCGATGGATAAGATTTTCATTTTCTACTTATCTATGGCCTCCAATTTAATTTTTATTGGATTTATCACCATCAAACGCCTATCCAAAAGTTATAAAACTTTGGGTATTTATTTTAGAATATACTGGAGATACGAATGAAAACTAACTACATATGTGGGATCTACATATCACGAGGAGTGTTTTGGTATAATTTTTATTAAGTTTTACTCACTGTGGGAAAATACCAAATTTTTTGCTATGACTATAAAACACTACCCATAGTAAAAATTATACCCCTAGGATCGTAGTATATGGCTTATTTAGCATTTTGAAAACAAAAATTGGAAAAACCTACTTACGTACACGTCAAATCCGTTGAAAAATGTCATATTTTCTCTTTTCTTCTATCCTCTGAGTGTTTGTTTTTCTTAGTTGTTGCCTAAATGAAAAACAAAAGAAATGAATTGAGAATGGAGGAGAAGACCTACTACCACACTTAATTGAATATACATTAAGCTCATCATGTGCCTATTTATGTAGGTGTCTGCAATTTCACACAAACACCTAACATATAGATTTGCCAATTGCTTCATCTGTCCTCTTTATTCAATTGATTATTATTATTATTATTATTTTTGTTGTTTTTGTTTGTAACATTTTTCAACCAGCCACGTACAACAACAATCCAAAATTAAACTTGACATTCCCTTAATTTACAAAACCACTCCTTCCAACACCTCATATTCACCATATACCCATTATAAATTTGTTTATTTTGATATTTTCCAACTCACTACCTCCACTTATATACTAATATAAATGTATATATATGTCTCAATGTAAATATAAACATATATATATATATATATATATACATCCCATGAAACATACATATATATTTATATTTTCGTTGTTCACATTCTATCTAAATTTTTATTATTGCATCATCCAAATTTATTTTATTTTCTAAACCTTTTTATGAATTACATTTTATAAATAATTTAATTTAACTGATTTATACTTGTAACTTGTATTATTAATACTTGTGTATAATTAACACGTATGTACAGGAGTAATTCGTACAAATACGTATATTTATACACATTTACCTTTATTTAAATTAATTTATGTGTTATAAAAATTACGAGTTGCTACAATCTCCCCAACATAAGGAGTTTTGTCTTCAAAATTAAAAAGGAAAAGAACGTACCTTAAGTAGTGAAGAGATTTGAGAATTTCTCCCGCATCACATCCTTACGCTCTCAGGTTTGCTCCTCACTGTCATGAAACTGCCATTTTACTCTCACTAGAGATATTTCTTTATTTCTCAATTTCTGCATTCTTCTACCAACTACTTGTATAGGTCTTTCTTCATAGCTGGTATTCTCCCCAACTTATAACTGAGTCAAATCTACAACATCTGTCAGATCTGGATAAAATTTTTTAACATAATTACATGAAACACATTATGCATAACTGCTAACTGAGGTGGTAGAGCAAGCCTTTAAGTTAATGGACCAACACACTCCAGAATCTTAAACGGTCCCACAAAGTGTGGAGCTAACTTTCCCTTTATTCCAAATCTTATTTGACCCTTCTGCGATGAAACCTTCATCGAGACCTAATCTACAATTGTAAACTTTAATGGTCTATGTTGGTTATCAAAATAGCTTTTCTGGCAATCTTGGGCTACCTTAAGTTTCTATCTAACCTGCTTAATCTTTTCTGTGTGATCTGCAATAACATTAGGCCCTAGCAATTGTGATTCTCCAACCTCATACCAACAAGTCGGAGATCTACAAGATCTACCATAAAGAACCTCAAACAGTGTCATACCAATACTAGCCTGATAACTGTTATTATAAGCAAACTCACACAAATAAAGATACTCATTACAGTTCCCACCAAACTCCAAAACACAAGCCATGAGCATGTTCTCAAGCATCTGAATGACTCATTTAGAGTCTATTGGACTGAGGATGAAATGTAGTACTGAAACAAATATGGGTCCCTAACTGAGTCTGCAATGACTGCCAAAATCTCGAAGTAAACCTCTGATCTTGATCCGACACAATAGATATAGTTACCCCATGCAGTCTCACTATCTCTCGCATATATAACTTGATCAGATTACTCACTGAGTCCTTGATGTTCACTAGAAAAAAATGAGTAGATTTTATCAACATATCAATAATTACCTAGATGGCATCGTATCTACTTGGAGTTCGGGTAATCTAGCAATAAATTTCATCGTGATATGCACCCACTTCCATTCTAGAATGGATAATGGTTGCATCTGCCCTCTAGGCTTCTAGTGTTCATCCTTTACTTGCCGACACACTCCACATTTCTGTACATATTCAACTATATCCTTTTTCATTCCATGCCACCAACATGTTCTTTTCATATCATGGTACATTTTGGTCGCTCTTGGATGAATAGTGCACTGTTATCCGTGTGCATCCTACAGTAACTTAGCCCTAAGCTCTTGATGAACTGGTACCCATATTTTCCCTTGGAATCATAAAATATCATCAAAATCTCGATGCCAATCATTTTGATCAGAATTATCAGCCCAAGAATCATACATCCCAAAATCTGGATCATGTTGCTGCAATTCATTAATTCTTTGACTTTGAGCATCTGTCAACCTCATACGCAGTTGAACACATATGCTCAATGAAACATCAACAGAAAATGTACTCATAACGGTAGCCCATTCTAACATATGCTATTCATGAGTCATTTGATCTACCACAACTCCAACTTCAATTTGTTTCCTGCTTATTGCATTGGTACCAACATTGGCTTTTCTAGGGTGATACTCAAGATTAAAATCATAATCCTTAAGAAAGTTTAACCATCTGCATTGCCTCATATTAAACTCTTTTTTACCAAACAAGTACTACAGACTTTTATGATCTGAATATAATGTAAACCTCTCATGATAGAGATAATGTCTCCAGATTTTCAAAGCAAACACAACTGCAACTAATTCCAGATCATGTATTGGCTAAGTTTTCTCATACACCTTTAATTGCCTAGATGCATAAGCTATTACTCTACCCTCTTGCATCAAAACATACCCCAAACCTGAATGTGATGCATTAGTATAAATGAGTAGTTCCTTCCCAAGTTCCAATGGTACTAATACTGGTGCAGTAATCGGCCTCCTCTTCAATGCAATGAAAGCTTCTTCACATTCATTAGTCCACACAAAGTATATAGTTTTTTAAGTTAGCCTACTCATTGGAGCAACTAATTTAGAAAATCCCTCCACAAATTTTCAATAATATCTAGCTAAACCCAAAAAACTTTGAATTTCAGTCATTGTGGTTGGTATTGGCCAATTTATAATGGCCTCAACCTTTGAAGAATCTATAGAGATACCCTATGCACTTACCACATAACCTAAAAACTTCACTTCATCTATCCAAAACTCACATTTACTAAACTTAGCATACAATCTATGTTTTCTCAGGGTTTGTAAATTAGTCCTGAGATGTTGTTCATACTCTTCTCGAGTCTTCAAAAAAATAAGAATATCATCAATGAAGATAATGATGAAGCGATCAAGATATGGTTTAAACACCCTTTACATGAAATCCATAAACGTAGCAGGTGCATTAGTTAACCCAAATGGCATAACCAAAAATTCATAATGTCCATGCCTTGTTCGAAAAGTTGTCTTGGGAATATCCTCTTCTCTAATCCTAAACTGATGATATCTTGATCTCAAATCAATCTTTGAGAAATAATTGGCTCCAATTAACTGATCAAACAAATCATCAATTTGAGGACATGGATCTTTATTTTTTATAATCACCATGTTTAGCTAAAGATAGTCTATTATAGTCGTAGACTCCCATCTTTCTTCTTTACAAACAACACAAGTGCTCCCCAAGGCAACATACTTGGGATAATAAACCTTTTACTCAACAACTCTTCTAGTTGCACCTTAAGTTCTTGTAATTCCTTTGGTGCCATGCAATAAGGTTGAATATAGATAGGTTTAGTTCCAGACATTAACTCAATGATAAAAGCAATCTTCCTTCTAGGAGGTATTTTAGGTAAATCATCAAGAAATACATCTAGAAATTCGTTCACCATAGGAATTTCTAACAATTGAATGTCCTATTCCTTTTCATCCACTATTTCTATGCCAGCTAACCATTGCGTTTCCTCGTCAGTAATTAATCAACCTCGAGTGGGAGTTCTGAATGTACCCATGCCTCTATACATAAAAGAAGGTTGTAATACCCTAGAATTTATTAAATAATTTAAAATAAATAAAATAAGTTAAGTGAATTAATTTAAAAGATTCTAAAAAAGTTTTGGGTGCAAATTGTGGGTTGGCACATGAAAAATAAAATATATTGGAGATATAATATAAAATAGGCAAATACGACCTTAATTTGATGAAAATTTTAATTTAGTAGAATTAATTATGAAATTTAAAGAGTTGCTTAAGAAATAAATAAATTGTAATAAAGTATATATACACATATAGGTTAATATGTGTATGAATAAGGTGTGTGTTAGCATAATAAATGTTAATACTACATATTATAGGAATATGTATATAGAAAAATTTACATAATTAAATAAAAATGTAGTATACATGTATTTATTTAAAATAAATAAAATATTATATAAATATTAATTTATAATTACATAAATGATTATCTGAAAATGAAATATGAAATAAAAAAATATATGGAAATGAAAAATGTAGATTATTTAATTATTGGCATTAAAGATATGAAAGAAATAAAAAAATATCTAATAAATGTAATATTAAATAATTAGAAAGGGAAAAAATATTTACAAATCAATAAAATAGAAGGATGTGAGCTAGTTACACAAATTAGAAGGTGAAAGATTGGTTTATAAGTGGCAAAACTCGAATAATAGAAACAATTTGATATTACAAACTGCATCCAACGGCCAAAAACACTCAATCTTCACGATCTACAATCCAACGGCTCAGATCAAGCTTGCATCGTACGTCAAGGAGCACCAAATCACGCAAATCCAACGGTGCAAACTCGATCAACCAGATCAACGCATCAGATCGAGGCACTCAACAACGATCGAAATGAGTACTGCAATAGAGGATAATCTGACAAACCGGGCGGGTTTTGATTTCGTGATCCACCGTGCTGCGATCGAGGAAGATCCAAGCGTCCAGATCAATGCTGCTCGATTTCTCGATCTGTCGTGCTGTGCTCGAGAATAATCCAACGGCCCAAAAAGACGAACTCGGATCCATCGCGAATCACACACCACGATCGATGCACATCCGACGGCCCAGAGATACGCATCTCGATCCATTGCGAACCAGACACAACGCTTGAGGAAGATCCAAGCGCTCAGATGCCACCTGCCCGATCGGAGATCTGCTGCTGCGATCGAGAATGATCTGACGGTCAGGATCGTTTGCTTCGATTAAAATAAAAAAATAGCTAAAAAAATTTGAAAAAAATCTGAAAAAAAATCCAAAAATTATGTTTCTAAAATTTTCAATGCACTTGCTATTTTCCTATACTCGGGGGGCACGAAATTTTGAATAATTGGTAAGTTTCCTACAAGGAAAACACCAAAAGTTTACCATTCTATGCTAATTTGAACTCTATATAAAGGACCCCTAATGCTCACATTGTGTTCATCCCAAATCAAGAGCATACTAGTCCCTCTTGACTCTCTCTAGCCTTCTTCTTGGCAATCCCCTCAGTTTTTGAGCAATCTTGAACTGTTCTTGAGTGGTCTTAAGTGTTCTTGAGTGTTTGGAAGCCTTGAAGTAACAGAACTCTGCCGAATTTTAGAAGTGTGCAAAAGAGACATAATTAAGGTGGGAGTGACTTCTAACTTCTACTTCTTTATTTTAATGTGAATAAGTTTTGCATGTGTGATAATGTTTTGAAGATGATTGATTGAATATGTGTTTTAATATGCATGCTTTATTTATTTGATGTGCCATGAATATACCTATTATGCATGTTATACATGAATGCCATGAATAAACGTTTAATGATTGATGTCTTGTATAGTTGCATCGATGGTTTAATTCGATATTGTGTGTTTTATCACTAAGAAAAGATTAAATAATGATTCAATCCACGTACCGGCGCGATGATGGACTGTTTAATGTCATCGTGTGTGTTCCACCCCCCGACCCGGCTTGCTGGTTTACCATTGACGATTTTGAACTGGGTTTCCAAGAGTGATGACACTTCATAGATATTGGGGTTTGAGTTTTCGTTTGTCATTCTCTCTCCCTACGATGTGGAACACAGAGATTAAACTCTTTCAGTCCGAATGTCAACCATAAACCAGAAACTTGTTTGAATCGCCTAATGTACAAAAGTGTTTGATATGCTTGGTTTGTTTGAATTAAAATAATGATTTAGATGTTTAGAAAGATCCATTGGGCTATGTGCCCACCATTCCTTCTATTTTTAAGGTAATTGATATACATGAAGACCATGAAAATTAGTTACGTTTTTTTATTTAAAAAGTTTTTAATTTCTATGTAAGGACATGTTGCCCAAGTTTTGAATCTTCCGCTGTAATAATTTTCTTCAAGTTCAAATTATGTACTCAATTCTATTTAATTAATTGAGTTTATGAATTTCAGTTATTTATTGTATTATTGCCTTATTAAAATTTTAAATTTAAGTTATGGACTATTAAATACAATCAAGGCATGTAATAATTGAATTAGAAAGAAAGTCAAGTGTGTGTCACTTGTAAAGTAACACTAGCTAGCCCCATCGTTTGGTTTCCACCATCAAGAAAATGGTGGTCGTTTCCAATGTTGAAAGATACGGGGGTTGGGGTGTTACAAAAGTGGTATCAAAGCTCAATTAGTAGATATACTCGGCAAAAATTAGAAAGTTAATCTGATACCAAAGGTGTTATCAAAGCTTAGCTATTGGATATGCTGGGTTAGAATTAGAAGTCAATCGTTAGTTGTTTGACGAGAATTAGAAACCCAAATTAGGGCTTCACATGGAATTAAAATTTTAGTGCCCTACATTCTATTTTTGAAAATTGTTTTAGAAAGTCTTTTCAAAAAGGAAAAATATATTTTGAAATGTTTTGTTTGAATACAAAGACTACAAGTTGGGCTGATAGTGGGAAAGACTTGTCTCGAGTAAAGCTAAACATTGAAAGGGAGGTGGGTTATCCCGCCCTGGAAAGTGCGATTGCTAAGTAGACCTCTGTCTCGCTACCCAATCTTGAGGTTGTCCTACCAGCTCATATGAGTAGTCGAAGTTGAAGAACACTCTTATTTTCTATAAAAGAAAAATTAGAAGGTGGAAAATTAGGGCAAGAAAGTGAATAGAAGATGAAAAAGATGCCAAATATGGTATTAGACTAGACAGAGGTTGTGAGTCAACCAGATTGAACCCTAGGTCCAGAAAAGACCATAGGTAGAAACGTGGTGTAGCCAGGGGTGGCTGTAACACCCCAACCCCCACATTCCTTGAGTTTTGGACAACCACCAATATTTGACGGTGGACTTAACCAATCAACGGGTCGGGCCGGTGTTACTTTACAAGTGACACACACTTGACTTTCTATTTTTCAATACCACATGCCTTAGAATAAATTCAATAGTACAAATTCACATTTAATAAAATCAA
>JAJIYU010015714.1:0-12511 GCA_030144865.1 Tinospora cordifolia | reverse complement strand
GTTGGATATTAAGTATGGGTAGTTTTGGATTTTTATAAAAATATGGGGTGAATATATCAATTTTTATAAGTGAATGGGGTGAACAAAAAAATTGGGGTGAACAAAGCCATTTTTGGGGTGGTTTTAGCCGCACTCTTACACAATTGCGCACAAGATGTGTTCCAAATTTTGATCCTGTCGTGCCCATCGGGTTTGCTCAAATTAACACCCTTTTGCCATTACAAATTCCAGTCATGCCATTTGTTTTGGTCACAATTTATCATTTTGCCACCCAAATCTAATGTTTCATGCGCACATGCAATTATTTTGGACTTTGACCGAAATGGGCTTTGATTATTTGAATTGGGTTTTGTTTTTTATGTTTGTTTTGTATTGCAATGTTGAATGGGCTTGAGTGATGAACTTCGACTTGCAATTGTTTGTGGGCCAAATTGGAATGTTGATGGGTCATAAACAATCTTACTTCTTGTATATACCTATTTCTAATTATTCTAACCCACACAACCATGCACGACCAATGAAAGACCTTCCTCAGACATTAAATCATAAATATTAATGATAAAAACTATATTAAAATTCTTAAAATGCATATATACATGCAATGCTCCTAAAAATGTTTATGCATCTAAGTATAAATAAATTTATCCTATTTCTTACTGAATTAATGTAAAACACATATAAAATATATATACTAATGTTAATATACAATACAACTAATACCTACGAGTGGAGGCACCAAAATTAAGAAAAAATGGAAAGTTTTCAAAAATTACGAACTTTGCCCTTACAAGACTCTATATAAAACCCCTCCCTCTCTCATTCTTCTTTATCTCAGCAAGAGGTAATAAGATCCATCTTACTCTTTTGGCCTCATTCTTGGTACCTTATTTTTCTTTCTTGAGCTATTTTAAACAGTCACTAGAGTAGTAGGAATGGATTGCTGCACAAATCTAGTGCAAGCAATGGGAAAGATGTGAGATGAGCTTAGGAAGTTCAGGATGAAGCGATTCTGAGGTAAAAATGATTCCTACTTTTTACTTTATTATTTTGATTCGAAAAAAGTTTATTTGGTTGTTTCGCTTTGATCTTATATACATCGATCCCATATAAAATATGCATGCTTAGGTTTATAATGATGCACGCTCTATGACGTATTGTTACCATGCTTGTATGTTTAAATCCTGTTGAAATATTTAAATGTTATGTTTTACATTTAATAAAAGATTAATAAAGATAATAACCATGTATCGACACGAGGGCGAATTTTCTTCGTGAGTATTCCAATTAGGAGTCACTAGGTAACAAAGGGTTCTGAGTTGATTCCACCTCAACTATGATGGGTTTAAGTTCAGTATTGGAGCTCTTTCCTTAGGGTTAGAATATTGAGGGGTATCTTTTCGGTCTATAATGTCAACTAAAATAATCCACTGTTTGAATCATTTAATTTCTGAAAAGTGGTGCATGTTTTGTTTTGTCGAAATGATAATTTACATATTTGGGATGATCCACTTGTCTTTTTAGCTCACCATTCCTTTTCAACATTTCAGAGAATTAAATTAACAAGGCTACTTGGAGAAAAGCTTAGATTATTTATTTAATTTCAATGTAGGGCATGTTGGCCCAAATTAATTTTATTGAATTTCACTATACTAAAGGTTAAATAAATACATTTGAATTTTGAATCAATCAATAAATGATAAATTTTATTTATTTCATGGTGTTGTTATTTTTCAAAAAATATATTGTACTTAGACTAAAGTGCACATGAAGTATTGGATATTTGAAACTTAGCAAATGAAAAAAGCTAACGTAATACGGGCCTAACTCCCGGGCAGCCCAACATCCAAAAAAGGAAAGAAACGAGGGCTGCACATAATTACGCCCTCAAAGCCATGTGGGCTCAGGTATGGGAGGCGAGATTTTACATTCAATCTACATGTATACATAGTTAATACATGTTTATATACACATATGCCATATATGTGTGTCATAAAAATTGTAGGGTGTTAAAAACATAATCATAGTGACTATGTACTTGCGTCAAATGATGTCTATGGCTTTCATTTGGAACATTTAAGGCATGCATTTGATCTCTTCGAATTGTTAGATTTGACAATCTCTTTCGCTTCGATGTCTAATTGCAACAACAAACTGCCACGTTTCTTGAACAAAAGCTGTAAATTTTGTTCTAAATTATTTTAGACTATCCGTAGATTTACACCCCATGTTCTTTGTCATTTGGATGGTGGATATATTCAACAGTTTCAACCATCGTGCAAAGAAAAACTGTCCTAGATGCCAAAAATGGTGGAAAACACATTTTAGACGTGGGGCTTTGCTAGTTTTGTTCTATGGAACATGATAAAGAAGTGCATGTTTTTGTTTCATGTTGAACCACAAAAGAAGCTTGGGCACAATTATTAAATAGTAAAGGGAACAATGCCATAAAAGCAAATCATAAGCACATTCCAAAATTATAAAGTGTAGTAGGCCTCAGCAATGAAAACAAACTAAATATGTATTTTTGTGGTCTTTTTTGTATAATAAGATAAAAATAAAGAAGGGATTGTCATAACAAAATCTATAACTACAATTTAATACTTGTGTCGTGAACACAAGTCTAAAGGAGTTTTGTTTTTCTCCTTAGAAACAAATTTCTCTTGCTAATACAGAAGTGCCAGACTTATATGTCTTGGCTTAGAAGACTACAGAATTAACGCAAAATTAATGACTCTAGTTGAACGTAACAATGAGTTGTAATGACTTTGCTCCCAAGTTTGCTTATTTTTTAACAAATCAATGGATGATGAATGTGTATGTGTGGTCAAAAGTCACACCATCTTTATTGCTCATAACCATCTACAAGGATAATTTATTATATTTTATTTCTTTTTAATTAAACTCATTTCCTTCTTGAAAGAGACCATTATAATATTTTTTTAAATTTTATTTTATCTACAATATAAGACTTGCATTCCAAATGATATAACATTTAATAAAAAATTAAATAAAAAAAAAGATCTCCAATGCTTTATGATTGTGGACGCTAGAGATTAAAATTTTCTTCTTCACATATTTCACATGCTTAAAAAGGAAAAAAAAAAGCCCTAATTTTTCATTTTTTGTTACTTCCACTCTCCAATAAATTATCTATTTAAGAAAACTTAATTGATAAGTATAATATGTTTACGCATAATTTTTTATAACCCTTGTAAGTATACTTAACAATTTATAAAATATACTTAAATATAAGACACACATTAAAACTTCATTCAATTATAACATAAATATTCTTTTAAATTTGAAAAATTAGTCATATTTTTGAAAAAAAAAATTATTAGTTTTAGAACAATTAAATAAGAACTCATTAGAAATAAATATTTGAGGAGAGCAAATGAACAATTTTTCTTTGGAACATAAAAAAAAGAAAGAAAAATAAAATAATCTTTTTGGAATGTTAATTTTCTTAGGGCAGCAAGGGTTTTTTTCAAATAATACAAAAAAAAATTAAATATCCAATTTACCAAAATTATACCACTTATTCCCACTTTTCTAAAGTGATCAGCCACATGTATAAGACACTTTGCTGAAAACAATCATGTATGCACCTAGCTGTGTGTGTGTGTGTTTTTTTTTTTTTTTTAATTTCCACCTACAAAGGCGTATTTAAAAAAAAATGCCTTAAGTGTAAATACTCCAATTTCCCAAGTCTACGAGCAATTCGAGAGTGATTTTATCGCAAGACCACTTCCAAAAAGTTTTAATTGCCTCCCACTAACACTCAGAAGCGACAAAATAATTTTAGGACCTTCGGATCAAAATTTGGATGCGTCACTTCCTTTTCAAGTCTTCAGTGAGAACTCATTGACGTGAAACATATTTCTGCTCACTGCGGGCAATCCAAAAAGGGTTTTATCGCGGAACCACTTCCAACAAATTTTATTGGTCTCCTATTGGTCACCCTGCAAGTATACGAGTTCGCACTAATAGTAACCGATAAGACCGGATATCGTCTTCAGGGAAATAGATTTATTAAAGTGTCTTAAATTCTAATTTAATGTTGGTTTTCATTTTATCAAAACTCTAATTAAGGTTGGTATGTCAATTTCTGAACAAGAATCTAAACTGTCAAAAGCAGTAAAACTCTAGTTTTGAAAACTATATAAAAAGATTGTCTAGGATAGTAAATGTTGTCGTATGACTTGTGATTCTTATTTTAGATCATGAAATATCTACACGATGACTTCTAGCACCTGTAATTGAAACTCTCTCCTGAGGTGCTTCAATTTCTCTTAGTCTTGTCTTATAATGCCCTATCCTGATGTGCTTAATCAACAACTTAATGTTATATGATCGAACTTCTTGTGCAAACCCCCCCCCCCGCCCCCGCCCCCCCCCCCCCCCCCCCCCCGGCCCTCCCCGCCCCCGCCTACCCCCTCTCTACTACCACATTCTTCCTTTCCCTCCCCCCCCCCCCCCCCCCCCCCCCCCCGCCCCCCCCCCGAACAATTAACAACCCTCTGGTCAATCAACCGATCTAAGTCTATATTGCGACAACCTACCATTAAACCTCTCTTTCAAGTTAGCCTAATGATTTGAACTCAATCATGTCTATAGCCAATAAATATCAAGCATTAAGCATACACAATATAGAATAGTGTTTTTAAATCAGTCACTTCAAGGAGAAATCACAGTTCAAACTTTGGAGATTTACATCCCAGACAATTAAAACTAACTAACTTGACATTAAAGTAATTGAAAACATCAAAAAGCAATGAACAAAGTTAATCATATTCAAAACTTGATCTAAATCTTCAATCCATTCTAGAAACTCTTGTTTTTGCCTCCTTGAGCCGTTACAATCGAGTTTTTTGAATTAGCTATTTTTGGGCTCCAATCTACTTTCCTATTTATAGGCCCACACTAAAAAAAACCCTAAAAATATGAGAAACCTGACAATTAATCGTGTGACCGCGGTTAGCATCGTCCTTCAATTAAAACTCGAATTTCCTCCATTCTGTGCACTACGGTCAGCTGATATTTTGCTCAATTCACGTTCTACTTACCGCGGTTACTAGATGACCCATCGCAGTAACCAGTAAGTAAAATCTTCATTCTGTCTTCCTTCGGCTACCTCGATTATCAGTTATCCGATTGCAGTCAGTTGATGTTTTCCTCATGATTTCCATTCCTCTTTGCCTCTATATGATGCAACTCTCTCTTGGCTTCACCCTGAACCTGCAACACACTAGAAATCCTTCCTCAAACATCATTTTCTCATGGAAAAATTTAAATCATGAAAACAAGGCTTAAAATGCAATAAAACATGCAATTTTCTAATCTAGATGCTCATGCTACTAATTATGCATAACTTTGTCTAATTTTCCTTTTATTTCCTATAAAATGCAATAAATCACCTATACTAATGTTAATCTACTGTGCAAGTAACAAATACCCCCAAACTTAGACTGTTGTTCGTCTTCAAACAATGACTCTAATTTAAGGTGTTATCCCATGCCATAAAAATAAATTCATTTTTCACTCATCATTGTGACTTCTATCTTCCATCCCTGCAATGTGATTCATTAACACATCCCTAAGGTCATTCAGGTTGTCTAGATTTTCAATTTATCTGCCATTCTTCTTTAACTTCACCCTCTCATCTATCAGTATTTCAATCATCCTAGACTTTGTAGGTGATTTGCAGGCACCGTCCCACTCACAGAAATCCTTTCTTAATACCTAAGTACACAAACCCTCTCAATTCTCTTCTCTATCTATCTTCTACTCAGTTCAAACTATAGTCAAGATCAAAGGTCTTTTCTCTAGGTTGTCTCGTGGTCTGGCTCAAGATACAAGTGTAATAGGATTTTAAATTTGACTCAAGTATGTACTCATAGCAATAATACTAACCTAGTTTGTTTGATTTTCTCAAAGTAGCTTGATCCTTTTTTGTTCAATCTTTATATTTATTGTTCATGCTCTCAACCTTATCTTTATAGCTCCCCTAAACTTATTTCATTACATGCATTTTAAATTGTACTTTAATGTACACTCATACAAAAATAGAAAGTTCAGCTGTCATTGACGATACTAAAATAGCAAATAAATAGAATTTTTTTTTTCAGTAAACAAAATAAAAGCTGAAACAAACACTGAAAACATATGTATTTCAATGTTACATCCCTTCTTCTTTCACATCATCAGAATAGGCAGTAATAAAACCTTAAGTGCACACAAATAGGTCCAATTGAGATATTCATAAAAGGATAGAGTGTTTATATATATAACCTTTAGATTCAAAACAAAAAAATAGGTTTTAAGGCTCAAAATTGGCTACAAAAAATTACAAATGCTGGGATTGGCTTTTAGGCCAGGAATTAAACAATGATGTCATACTTCATTTCCCTCCTATAGTCATTCCTAAGCAGTGTTCAAGGCAAATTTGATTATTTCAAAAGTCTGTGGAAAATTCTTTCTATTTGTGGTTAGTTTCTACTCCTCACTTTCTCCAGCTTTAGATTCTCAATCTACCTAATAGTAAATGGGTTTGTCAAAGTCAAATTTCAGACAAACCAAGCACACATACTATTTAAATAAACACTAGTTCTTTGCCTCACCACACTGAAGGAATTTTACAATTTCTTAGGTCACTCAGTGGAAATTTTTTTAATGATTATATAGTTATGGCTTGGACAATCTAACCTAAATGACTTCCTAAATGACTTCTACTATATATTCCTAAAATGCTTCTAAAGTATGCAAAGCAAAGTACTAAGAAGGAAAAGTAACTATGAAATTGACAGAAACTAACAAAAAAAAAAACTAAACTAAACTTGATGTGTGTCGAAGCGTTAAGCACCCTCAAACTTGAATGGTGCCTTATCCTCAAGAGCACATTGCTTTGCCTAGGTCTAAAACATTGTCTTCACAAGGTTGACGAGCTGATCATTGTAACAAATCCAGGAGGCCCCATCAACACAAAGAGTCTGCAGCACATTGTCCGGATCGAAACGAGGCAAAACAGTATAGTATTCATCTGGTGAATATGCGGGAAGCCCGTACACTTCGTTATTGGCCGCTGCACTGAATTGAACCCACTTCCTGCAGACCCAAACTATTGTGCCCTTCCTATAAGCCGTGTTGGCATAAACTTCCTACACTGCCAGAATCATTGTGGTCAAGGGTGCCTGAATGAGCCGCTTCCAATGGCGAGCAGCTACTACTGTGTTTATGCCAATGTTGAACTCCTCTTGCATTAAAATAATGCCTTGCTCTGGAGTGAGATGTTGGTTAGATTGTATAAGATTGAACTGTTGTTTTGCGGCAGCCGTTTGAAATCGAGCTCGCTCTGCAGGCGGCAGGGGTAGTGCTGGCTGCTTCCTCTTAGAAGCAAAATGTTTCATTCAAGGAGGCCTGCAAACATAACATTAGAGGGCAAGGAAACAACAATTCTTATAAAATAGCATGGCTATTGAAACTAGATACTAAAAGTAATTCTAGACAAGTCAAAGTGCTCTAGTCTAAAAGCCAATCACTCAAATCATAAAAAATGTCGATCAAGATCATAAAAAAACGAACTTCATAATGAAAACATCCAAATGCCATAGTATTCAATCAAAATTACAATAAAAACCTTTAACTAATTAAAATAAGGGAAACAAACCTAAAGTGCTCATAGACAATAATTTTGCAAGTCCCTTGCTTCCAATATTTCAACACTCATTCAAAAATAGACGGAAAGAATAGGAATTTGATGATTTTTGCACACAACAAGTCATTTCAAGCATGGATATTAAAATCTAAATCCTAAAACTGACTTAAACACGAAAATGAAACAAGGAAATAATAAAAACTAAAGTAAAAACACTTACATTGTTGCTAGGAAAGGAAAAGGAACTCTGAAATTTGCAGGAGAACTAAAAAGCCACAGAGAAACTCTAAAGATTTTGGAACAGAATGAAGAAAAATGACTGCAATCTAACTTAAAAAAAGATGCACGGACCGCGGTCATTGCTTTATGGACCACGGTCCAAATGTGAAATTTAAAACTGCATGATTCTGGGTTTCGGTCTACCGCAGTCCGTAGAATTGTTAAGCACTTGGGACCGCGGTACATAGGGTGCTCAGAAAATGGTCATTCTGGTGATCACGGTACACAAAAGTGTACTCTTCTGGTGACCACCATACATGTAATGTATGCCCCATGTAGCTTCTGATGACCGCAGTACACAAAACTCAACATTCTGTGGACCGATAAGTGCATAATGCAACATTTCTTCCTGTTTTGGACCGCGGTACATAGAATCAATAATTCTGGGGATCATGGTAGGCATAATTTAAATGCCCTTTTTCCTTCCTTTTTTTTAGTTAAACCTATGCTACTTAAAACCTATGAAATCAGTTGGTAATACCTACATTAATCCTAGAAGAATGAAACTTAGAAACAATCATAAACACAAGAAAATAGAAATTAGTAATGGGCTGCCTCCCACTCAGCGCTGTGTTTAACGTCGTTAGCTCGACGAAGATATGACGTTTCAGTCTTTAAGAACTGCCATCTCCACAATCTACTTTGGCCCCCCATAAAATATCTTCAACCTCTGCCCGTTCACTTTGAATTTGTGGCCATCTAGCAAGCTTTGCACTTCCACTGCACCATACGGGAAAACTTGTGTAACTATGAAAGGTCTTGACCAACGAGACTTAAGTTTGCCTGAAAAAAACTGGAGCTGCAAGTTAAACAATAGCATTTGTTGGCTAAGTTTGAACTCTTTTTTCTCAATGAATTGATCATGCCATTTTTTGTGTTTTCTCTATAGATGGTGTTATTCTCAAAAGCGTCCATGTGAAATTCCTCGAGTTCAACAAGTTGAAGTAGACAGTTCTCTCCACAAGCCTTTGTATCAAAATTCAACTTTTTGATGGCCTAGTGAGCTCTATGTTCTAATTCACAAGGTAGGTGACATGACTTTCCATACAACAACTGATACGGAGACATGCCAATGGGTGTCTTAAATGTTGTCCTGTATACCCACAATGCATCGTCTAATTTAAGAGCACGATCTCTACTGTTTGTCCCAACCGTCTTTTGTAATATTGCCTTGATCTCTCAGTTAAACACTTCAACTTGCCTATTAGTCTGTGGATGATAAGGCAATGCAACCTTGTGTTGCACTCCGTATTTGGTGAGAAGGTTATTGAAGATTTTATTGTAGAAACATGTACCTTCATCACTCACAATTACTCTAGGGGTGCCAAAACGCAAAAAAGATGTTGCGAGAGAGAAACTTCAACACAACTTTGGCGTCATTCTTCAATGTAGTCACTACTTCAACCCATTTAGAAACATATTCAACAGCAAGCAGTATATATTGTTTACCATCAGAGGGTGGGAAAAATTCCATGAAGTCTATGCCCCAAACATCAAACAGTTCAACCTCCATAAAATAGGTGAGAGGCATCTCATTTTTCCTGGAAATGTTTCCTTGTTTTTGGCATACTTCACAAATTGATAGGCATCCTTTAGCATACTCAGCCAATAAAATCTGTTCTCAAGAACATGTCTTGTTGTACATTGATGGCTATAATGACCACTATATGGTGAAGCATGGCAATCATGAAAGACCTTGTTAAATTTAGCTTCCAGAATGCAATGACGGATCACTTTATCAGCACATCTCCGATAGAGAAAGGGATCATCCCAAATATAGAACTTGCTTTCATGTATGAAGCGTTTGAGGCGGCTATGAGATAAATCTGATAGAGTTGCACCTATGGCTTTATAGTTGGCAAAATCTGCGTACCATGTGCACTGTCACTGACAATCAAGAGCTGTTTGTCAGGAAAAACTTCCACTATGCTCGTTGAATCCAGATTTGCTTCATTAGATAGGCGAGACAAGTGATCTGCTACCACATTCTCTATTCCCTTTTTGTCTATCACCTTTATGTCAAACTCTTGCAACAATAAAATCCATCTTATCAGTCTGGGTTTTGCATCTTTCTTTGTGAAGAGCTGATGAATAGTTGCATGTTCGGTGAAGACCTTCTTGACATTTGATTCCACAATGTATGACCGGAACTTGTCACATGCAAAAACAACAACTAACAGCTCCTTTTCAGTGGTAGTATAATTCTTTTGAGCATCATCCAACGTTTTGCTTGCATAGTATATAGCTCTGAACATTCTATCACATCTTTGTCCTTATACCACTCCAACAGCATAACCACTAGCATCGCACATGATCTTGAACGTTTTCCCCCAAGTTGGTGCAGACATAATAGGAGCAGACGTTAAAGCCTTTTTTAGTATATTGAAGGCTTCAACACACTCAACTGTGAAATTAAATTCAGCTTCCTTTTTAAGAAAACTGCATAACGACTGAGTGATTTGAGAGAAATTCTTGATGAATCTTTGATAAAAACCAGTATGCCCCAAGAAACTATGCACTTTTCGCACCGATGTTGAGGGTACCGGCTTCTCAATGGCTTAAATTATTGTCTTATCGACCTCAAGACCATTAACAGAAACTTTGTGGCCCAAAACAATGCCTTCTTGAACCATGAAGTGGCATTTCTCCCAGCTGAGAGCCAAGTTCTTTTCTTCACAACGAGAAAAGATTTTTTTTAGATTAAGCAAGCATTCATCAAATGTTGCACCAAACATAGAAAAGTCATCCATAAACACCTTCATGTCTTCAATCATTTCTGCAAAAATTGCTATCATACATCTCTGAAAGATGACTGGTGCATGATACAAATCAAATGACATTCTCCTAAATGCATAAGTCTCATATGGGCAAGTAAGGTTATCTTTTCTTGATCTTTCGATGCAATGACTATCTGATTGTACCCACAGTACCCATCTAAGAAACAATTAAAATCATATTCAACAATCCAATCTAGCATTTGATCCACAAAAGGCAAAGGGAAATGATCCTTGCGGGTGGCTTTGTTCAACTTTCTATAATCTATGCACACACGTCATCCTGTAGTTGTCCTTGAAGCAATTGTCTCTTCATTCTCATTTGTGACAACTATGATCCCTCCTTTCTTAGACACAACATGGATGGGGCTAACCCATGGTGAATCTGAGATTGCATAAATAATTCCTGCATTTAACCATTTCATCACTTCCTTTTTCACCACATCCTTCATGATAGGGTTGAGTCTTCGCTAGTGCTCCACTATAGGCTTATGTAAATCTTCCATTAAGATCTTGTGCATGCAAATAACCAGAATTATCCCCTTGATATATTCAATCGTCCATCCTATAACAGCCTTGTGATTTTTCAGCACTTGCAACAACTTATCTTCTTGAGCAGGGGTTAATGAAGAGGAGATAACGACTAGAAAGGATTGTGCTTCATCCAAATAAGCATATTTCAAATGTTCAAGAAGCGATTTCAGATCAATGGCCCTGGGAGCTTCTTGAACATTTTCAGATTGATGAACTTCAGATAATGGTGCTTCTAAACTGTTAGGCTCTAGTGGGCATGCTTCTAAAGCTAACACAATTAGCTTATCATCTTCATACATAGATTGGGGGAAAGAGATTGAACGAGAAATACATCCCACCAAATCATCTTGAGAGCTCAATTTATCCACAACTTCAACAATGCAAGAATTTATAACTTCTACAGTTTTGCATTCATGCAAGTCATTGGGGTAGTTCATTGCTTTATAGAGATAGAAAACAACTTTTTATTCATTTACTCTCAAGGTTAACTCTCCTTTATGTACATCTAAGAGTGCATGACTTATAGCCAAGAATTGTCTCCCAAGGATAAATAGTATTTCACAATCTTCTTCCATGTCTAAAACCACGAAGTCAACTGAAAATATAAATTTATCCACCTTGACTAACACATCTTCAATGATACCTTTTGGGTATGTTCAAGATCTATCCGCTAACTGAAAAGTAATTGTGGTTGGCTCGATATCTGACATTCTCAATCTCTTGCACACTGACAAGGGCATGAGATTAATGCTTACCCCAAGATCAGATAGTGCTTTCTCAAAGATTTCAGATCCTATGTTGCATGGTATAGTAAAACTACTCGGATCTTTCAATTTCTAAGGAAATTTCTTTTGGAGGATGACACTACATTCTTCAGTAAGCTTCATCATTTCAAAGTCTTTTAACTTCCTCTTTTTAAACATAATCTCCTTCATAAACTTTGCATAGTTGGGCATTTGTTATAAAGCTTCTACAAATGGAATATTGGTATGGATCTTCTTGAAAATTTTTAGAAATTTGGCAAATTATTTGTCCAAGTTCTTCTTTTGGAACCTTTGAAGGAATGGCAATGGTGAAGACTCGAAGACCTTACCCTCTTGAATGATACTTCCCTTGGCTTTCCCTTGTGATTTCAGAGGCTTTTCATTTTGTACAGTTGTAATGGATGGCATAGTTGGATAGGGTGGGCTTACTACTTCTTTCCTACTTCTGGTCATCACTGCCTTGCAGCTCTCTTTTGGATTAACTTGAGTGTTACTTGGGAATGAAC
>JAJIYU010015713.1:0-12515 GCA_030144865.1 Tinospora cordifolia | reverse complement strand
GTATAGGAAGTGAGGAAAATATTGTAGACATTTTGACTTAGGCATTCCGCTACTGCTACATTTAGGACAATGTATATATAATTAACTTTTGTATAAAAAAAAAATTCTACTGTACTTACTTGTTCTAGTTGTTTCCGCATTTATTAAGATGACTCTGATAGTGTTATATATGGTGTTGTGAAGAGGCTTAACAGTGTTTTGGGCAAGCTCAGTTTGGGAATGTGTTTGTCAGAACACTGTGCCGGTCGATTCGTCCTTCTCCCTAGGGAAGGGGTCCCAACAAAAGCTTTGATCTATTCTTGACCAGGTGCTATCAATTGGTGAATTTATTTCTCTCAAAGATCAACTTATTTATTTTTATCAAGTATTGGGGTCGGATTATAATGTTCTAGTCACTACCTTTCAATCTCAAACTATCCTTCCTTCCTTCGAAGAAACACACAATCAGCTCCTCACATATGATCTTTGTCTCTCTTCAACAATCTATTGACAAACTAAACATACTTCAAGTCCATCTCACAACTGCTCATAGTCAACATCGTATCCCTCCTTTTCCCACCTCACCTCAACAACCCCTATCTTAGGCTCCTTCTTAATATATTCATTCCTTTGGGTTCCAAAATAACCCTAGTATCCTTGGCCAACCTCAACTACCCTCATATGACCAATCCTACTTTGAGTCCTCCCTAATCTAAACCCAAATGTTAGACATCTAACAAACCGCACACACTGCCTTAGCATGCTACCAACGTATGGATCTTGCTTATCAAGCTAGGATTTGGCACCCCAACCCTCATTCCAGTTCAATCCACGGGCTTACGCATTGTCACCAGCGACCAACTTCTCATTTGCCACACCAACACGTCCTCTCTCATTGAATCAATCTTAGTAAGTGGATTCCTGTTCCTTTCATTATCTCACGCTAGACTTCAATGCCTATCAATAGTTCATTCTCTTCTCCAATTCAGACCTTGTGATCATTGGCAATGGCTCCTCTGTTTCAATATCCAACGTTGGCAATACACTTCTTTCGACTCCCTCTCATTCCCTTCTTCTTAATAATGTTCTTATGTTTCTTCAATTTTAAAACAACTTGCCAGTGTCTCCAAAATCTATGTTGATAACAATGTTAGCATTGAATTTCACCATGATCATTTTCTTGTGAAGGATCTCACTTTGAACCAAGCTCTTCTCCAAGGTCCTCTTGATCATGGCCTCTACAAGCTCCCTAAATAGTCTACCTTTACTTCAGACTCTCCTACAGCTCTTGCTTGCTTGCTTTCTAGCTAAGTCTGGCATCTTTACTTGGGTCATCTATTTCCTCTTATTTTCAATAATGTTTCTCAACTGTCTGGCTTATTTCATATTTCCAGTTTATCATCATCTAATTGTCACTCTTGTCTTGTGTCCAAAAGTTGTAAACAACCTTTTTAGTTGTCCAATTCGCGAGCATTACATCTGTTTGATTTAGTTCATTCGGACCTATGGGGTCATGCACCTATTACTTCTATTATTGGAACACAGTCTTTTTGTTGTTTATTGATGATTACTCTCGCTTTACTTGGATTTACTCACTTCGTATAAAAGATGAGACACTTAAATATTTTCTACAATTTAAATCAATGGTTGCTACTCAATTTAATGCTTCAATTAAAGCCACTCAAAGTGATGGGTGTGGTGAGTATCAAGCAATTTCCTCTACCCTTTCCTCTTGTGGGATCTCCGATCGGATATCCTGCCCTTACACGCCAAAACAAAATGGTCATGTCAAACGAAAAAATAGAAATATTGTTGAGAAAGGTTTATCTATGCTCACTCAATAGTTATTACCTTCTATTTTTTTTTTTTGGTTTTATGCCTTTCTGAAAAGTGTTCGACACTAGCCTTATCAAGGGGCGCTCCATACACTACCTTATATGGGAAACAACCAACATTTGTTCATTTTCGAGCCTTCGGTTGTGCTTGTTATCCTTATCTATGACATTATGTGAAACAAGTTTGGTCCTCGTTCTTCGTTGTGTACGTTCTTCGGTTACAACACCTCCCATAAAGGGTGCTTATGTTTCCATATTGCCACTGGTTGCCTTTGGATATCTTTCCATGTCTAGTTCAATGAAAGCATATATCTCTATTGCAGCACCAACTTGCCATCACAATCATAACTTTTTGTTGTATCATGGCCCCAATTCTCACATGTCTCATTATCAATTGCTTCACACCTCTCATCAATTATACAACTCTCAAGCACAACCACGCGCAAAACCACAGATGCAGCTGCATCTCCATCAGTTACAAATTCAACCACACATTCTTCAGCATCTACTGTTCCACCTACAGTCCAACCTCCACCTGCTATATCACTCCACAACTGGCTGCTCTTAACACCCACCCAATGACCACCCATGCCAAAGCTAGCATATTCAAGCCAAAAGCCTTCACAGCTACTATCACCACACCAACTTCATGGCCATTGCTCTTGCTTCCAAAGAATGGATTGATGTTATAAGTATTGAAATCAATGTCCTTCACTTCGATAACACTTGGTCTCTTGAACCTCTTCCCAACAGCAAATCCCTAGTTGATTGCAAATGGGTCTTTAAGCACAAGTACAACTCAGATGGCTCCTTTCAGGGTTATAAGGTCCGCCTAGCTACAAAAAGATTCATTCAAACACATGGGCTTGATCATTTTGAAACCATCAGCCCTGTTGTCAAGCCCGCCACCATCTGAATCATTTTCTCTCTTGCTCTCTTTCATGGTCAACCCCTTCGTCAAGTTGGTGGACACAATGCCTTTTTAAATGGTGGTCTCATAGAAGAGGTTTACATGTCTCAATCTTCCAGATTCATTGTCACTACCTCTTCTGCTCTCGTCTATCACCTCCACAATGCCATTTATGGTCTCAAGCAATCTCCTTGGGCGTGGTACAACAAGCTAAGTACCTTCCTTCTTGCTTATGGATTCATTGCCTCTAAAGCAGGCCCTTCTACGTTCATATTTCGCCAGGGACTAGAGACAATTATTCTTCTCATCTATATTAATGATATTATTATCACCGGGTCAAGTAATGGACTTTTTATTAAACTAATTTCCACTCTGAATAGCAAGTTTGCCCTTAGGGACCTTGGTTTTCCCCATTAGTTTCTCGGCATTCATGTAATTAGCTCACCGGATTCTCTCTACTTTAATCAATTTGGGTACATTCATAATCTACTCCAACAGGCCTGCATGAGTGGCTTTCGATGCATCTCTCTCCTTATATGATGGTGACACTTTGGCTAATCCCACCTTCTATCGAAGCATTTTTGGTGCCTTGCAATACTATACCATGAATCGTCCAAATATCAATTTTGTTATCAACAGAGCCTGCCAATTCATGCATGCCCCCACCACATCACATTGGATTGTTGTCAAACACATCCTCTGGTACCTCCATGCCACTACAAGTCATGGTCTCTTTCGTCTCAGCCTTCGAATCTTGCTCTCATATGTTATACTGATGTCAATTCGGCAAGCTGGCTATTACTGTTTCCTTGGTTCCAACCTTGTCTCTTGGTCCTCAGCCAAGCAATAAGTTGTCTCATGCTCTAGCACTGAATTCGAGTATCGTGGTCTTGCTAATGCTACTGCAGAAATCATGTACCTTCTTGAGCTCTATCAACTTGTTCCTTCCTTCACTTTGTTACTTTGTGATAACATTAGGGCGTTACACTTGGCTTCAAATCCGGTTCTACATGCTCAAACGAAACACATGGAAATAGACTATCATTTTTTTTTGTGAACATGTCTCCAGAGGGGCTTTACTACTCCACTACGTACCCTTCAATGACCAAGCTCTTGACACACTAACCAAGGCACTTCCCTCCCCTTACTTCTAGGCTCTTTGTTCCAAGCTCATTGTCTCTCTACAACACTTCACTTGCGGGGATGATGAAGCATACAGCCACACTGTCAATAACCTAGACCACAAGAAGATTAGTGGCACACATACTCATTTCATTAGAGAGTTGGACCACAGGTAGTTTCTTCCAGTACTCAATCTGTTAGAAAGCAGTTTTGTAAGCCATTTCTTCAGATAGGACCTCCCCAATTGTATACCACCATGTGTAGAATGAATCTCTCCGATTGAGAGACGCCAAATGTACAAAAAGTCCGTATGATTGAAGTATATATACCAATCTACTTTGAGATGTGAATAACATTGAGAGCATTGCATTGAGGAGAATATCTTCATTCTTTCTTCATTCCCTTCTTCTCTCTTGTTCTGCTCATTGCCTTCCTTTTCTTTCGGTTTCTTAGCCTTATTAAAGACCATGCTACACATCTCTTAGATTCTTAAAATTTTTTGCTTCAGCGGATTTGAGCCTTCCATTATTGTTCTTCTCAAAACTTTTCAAAATATATGAATCGCGGCTAGAATACAAATTCAAATGCATATATGTGGGTCAATTGTTCTATATTTATGATTTTATTTAATTTAAAAAAGTTATAAATATCATTATCTAATATAAGGGTAATTAAATAAAATTTCTCATAAATTAGTAATTGAGTTGTTTCATGCCATTGTCTCATTAACCTTTTAAAATTGAAAAAATATCGGTCCCTTTTTTTTTTACTTATAAAAATAAAAGGTTGCGTCCATTAAGATAATTCATCAATTTAGAATCATACAGTGAAATATAAAGATTGAACATCTTTTTTGAACTTTCTCACTAATCTTCAAATATAATATCTGTGTTCTAACATCTACTTATATTTTGATTAATGGGTATCTTAGGTTTGAATTTCCATCATCATTTGTACATTGGAATTGGATATACATATCACCTATAGAAAACTTTTACAAAAATCCACTCATTTGATGACAATAAAACTATAAACAACAAATATTATTCTTACAAGGCTTAACTTGCTAAATATATGTTCTAAAAAATAAATAAATAAATAACAGTGAAAAAATAAAAAGCATAGTATCCAAGAAGTTTCATAGTGGAAGAAGGATTTCCAAAAGCGGAAAAAAAGATTTGCTATCAGTTCAAACACTTAAATTCTTGTAACTTTTATTCTTTGCACACAATAATTAAACTAAGTCCCTAAGTCATGGTATGGGTTCCTTTCCATCTCACCATGCCTTCCTCAATACTAATTTTAAGTGCTGGTTGAAAGCAAATTGGGGGGCAAAAAAAAAGAACCAATTTTTTTAACAACATTTACACGTATGCCCTCATTTAGTGAGCACAAACAACTAGGAAAAGTACAATTTTGTAAGACTATAGTTAAATAAATCTTACTTATATTATAAGATTATTCCAATTCTATTTTCTCAAATTACCTAAACCACACTCTTCTACAATAGTATTATTTTAAGATGGGAACCATTCTTCTGAATGACTTCGATACAAATTAAAATATCACTAGTTATGTGTGAGAACAACCAAACCAAGTTGTAGAATTAACCATTTAGCCTCGAAATCAATTAGTTATGGCAATGCAAATCACATAAACACACACAATAACTACCTAGTGCTCAATGAAATTCTCTACTAGTAGCTGTTCTTCATCTTCTGGTTTTAAAGAAACCAGAAAAAGAAAAATCACAGGCAACCAATTTGAAGAAGAATTTTCGTCTTATGAACAAGAAGAGAGAGCAGAGAAAACAACTGCTCACACATCTATAAACTTATTCAGAATGTACAACATGCTGCTGCAACAACCACAACACCACGAAAATTTACTCTTTTCTTTTTTCGTTTTCCTTTACACAGAGAGAAGGAACAACCAGAGACCCAAACTCATCGCCCCAAGAAGATCATCAAATTTCCCCCAAAACTGATCTTTTCATCCCTTAAATTCAATTAAAACCCTTTAATTAATTGACCCTTCTTCAGTCGACAGCTTCTCAGAGACTGAACCAAAGCCGAAGCGTTCCTGCTAATCTTCTCATTCTCATCCTCCACCAAACCCAAACAAATCTCTAACCCACCATTCCTCATCACCTCCAAACCAAACTTATCACTGTAACAACACATGGAATTCAGCCCAGAAAGCGCGTAAACCACACTCCTCCCACTCCCACTACTCCTTAAAACCCTAACCAAAACCTCCACAACACACCCAACACCAACCCTCTCCATCTCCTCTCTCCCTTCCCCACACTTAGCCAACAAACTCAACACCCCCACCGCCCTCTCCACCCCACCACACCCACCCATCACCAACAGCATCTCGACCAAAACGGCCACAACCCCACACTCAATCGCTCGCTTCTTATTATCCGCAAACGAGCACAACACGTACAGCGCCGTCGCCGCTTCTCTCTTTTCCCTCTCTTTCCCTTCCTTTAACAACACCACCAGCGACCTAATTGCCGACGGGTACGCTCCGATAGTCCCCTTGTTCACTTCCAACATTGCCAGACTCGTCAGAACCGTCGCAGCGCAAGCTCTGCAATTCGAGTTACCGCCGCGCAGCGCCGCGACGACGACCCCAATCGCGCCTTCGGCGACCAAACCCACCTTGTTGTCGTCGTCGAGGCTGAGGTTGAGCAGCAATGTCAAGCCGGATTCCCGGAGGGGAGCGTGGTCGGAGGCGACGGAGTTGAGGACAGAGGCGACGGCGCCGGAATTTATGAGGCGTTGTCGGAAAACGGGGCTGCGTTTGCAGAGCCGGGCGAGGGCGTTGAGGGAATCGAGTTTGGATTGTGAAGAGGAAGAAGGAGAGGTGAGGGAGAGAATTAGGGTTTGGGGGTCTGGATGGGATTTAGGAGGGGAGGTGAGGGTAAAGTTGGAAATGAGGCTGCGGAGGGCGAGGTTGGGGATGAGGGAGGAGTGAAGAGGGAGGGGCTGCTTGGTAATTGGGCAAGTGCGGTTGCCGGAGTCGAGCCAGCGTTGAATGGAAGAGCGGTCGAAGGTGTGGCCGGAGGAGATGATCACTGGGTCGGTCATGATCTCGAGGGATATCGGACACTTGAAATCGTCCGGTAACTGACTCGCCATTTTTTTCTTCTCCAGTCTTTTTCCCGGGTTTGTGTGACAACGGGGCTTCCGAGAGATTGAGTTGAGGCTGAGAAGGAAAACAAATAAGAAGGGCGACCCTGAAATGTCTGTTGTGAACTAGTGAAAGCGTGTCGATGGGGGGTAGTGGAGTTACTATGTTGTCCCTCACATTTGACTGCTACTTTTCACAGTACTGTTCAGGTTTGACTCTTTGGTTTTTTTAACATATTTATTCAATGAAAATGAAAAGCTGTAGCTTTGATCCGATTTTTTCTTTTGGCCATTCTTTCATTTTTGGTTCATCCCCAATATTTAATTCACTTGGGCCAATTGTTTTTTCTCATTTTTTCACAGTACTCTCTTCATTTTTATTTTTCAAAAATGGAAAATAATTAATGAGTTTTCCATCACAACCAAATTGGGTTGCTGTTCTGAAACTTAGTACTTGAGTTACAAATGTAACCCATTATTTTTTTTTTCTTTTTTTTAAAAAGAAAAAGAATAGATGTAGTTTGGAAAAATTAAAAAATGGAATTAAAATAAATACATTAAAAAGTGGGGTCCGGTCACACTAGTTTCAATTACTTTTTTCACTTTATTTTTCTTTCACAAAATGTCAGTAGGCAGTAACGGTGTGATATAAATGTGAGCATTTATGCGGATAAATTATTAAATCCTATGAAAACAGGCAATTAATGCAAATTAATATCGCCCAACATGTCTATATTTATGAACAAGTGGGTAGCAGTGAAGGTTGGTTAATTCTTAAAATTCTTGTTTTGGAGTTCACTTTTTGAAGACGTTTTCATTTAAATTAAAAAAAAAAAAAAAAGTTGTCCTTTAATTCATACTGGAACAAATACTGATCTCATATTCTAGGAATATAAGAGATATCTTATAGAAAAAAAAAATGGAAAACAAAAGACGTATTATATGTTTTATATTCTAAAATAATTATTAAATAGGATGTGAAAGAATATTCATACCCAATATACATTGGTTAATCAATTACAAAAATTATTAGACTCCTGGTCTTTTCCTACAGTGAGCATTTATGCTGAGAACTCGTTAATCAATGATATAAATAAGTTAATAATAATATTAATTTTTTTTGTGAATCATAGTAATTTTTTCTCTTTGTGTAATATATATCACGAAAATTTGAAGTAATAACTTGGTAAAAATAAACAGTATCAATAAATATACGATTATATTAATTATTTAAAAAAATTTTAAATTTTTTATAATTTTTTTAATAGTAATCATATCTCACATCACAACTTAAGGCATAAAATATTTACTTTTGGGGGCAATATAGATAATATGGGTTGCTGTCTTATGACATCTCCGACCACTTACGCCAAATATACAAGGCTGAAGATTTAACATGGGTTAAAATCTCTAACTACAGTCATCTTGTTACTTGTTTTTAATTTATTTTTAATTAATAAAAATCTTTTATTTATCTAACATTAATTTATAAATAATATAAATAAATTACTTTAATTTGTAAGCAATACGCAACATTTAAAAAAATATTTCTAATATTAGAAATAATATAAAGGACTTACAGATTATTTCATATTTAATTTTAATGTAAAGTTTTCATACAGTGTGAAGTGCACCAAAATGAAAATATGGGTTACAGATTTATCAAAAAGAGCAAAATATATATATATATAAGAAGGGTATTTTAGGGATGTATGGACTTTTATTCGGCTACAGTTTGATCTCGTTTTCATAGTTTTGTCGGTAGCTTTGCGGGGAACAAATAAAGTGGGGCTTTCTTCTGTATGCGCGGAAACTTATCATTCTCCCCCACCTTTAATCCTAATGACAAAACCCCCAGTTTTTGGACAGTCTAAGGGTAATGTCGTCATTCAAATCAAATATCTGCCACATCATACTGAAAGTTGAATGGCTCAGGTGTGGGATCCACAGCGCCAGGATGGCATTTTTCATTCGATCCGACAGTCTTACCCTTAAGTAAGACTTCCAATATGTTAACCTAACGGTATGATTGCCAAGCGAAATTGGGAGACAAGAAAGAGGGTAGTTTTGGGAACGAAATGATGGAGGGTAAGATGGTAAAAACGTATGGGGCGGAGATTTGACGTGTCCACGTAAATAAGCGCGTGGAACTTTTGAAGGAAGACCTTTGAGCCTGAGCCTGAGGATAGAGGTGATGACGGTGTTCGTACAATCACGTGACAACTGGCAAGAAAGTGATGGCTGAGATAATTTCAATTTCTTTATTTTACTCAAAATTGGGTATTACATGTATTTAAAAAAAAAAAAAAATAGAATGAATAGACCGGTAAGGGCGGCTCTGCCTCTCGGCCGTGCCGACGCGTATTGACACAACAGGTAGGGCTTACGAAGGTGAGTGAAGGGGTGAGCACGTGGAACGATTTCTTTAGAGGTGGGGCCCGGCAGATTCTAATTCCGTTAAATCAAGATGCTTCGGACACGCGGATCGCATGAGGAACCAATAAGATTAATTAGTTAGGCAGAAAGACACTGTTAAATATTATTTGCCGGATTTTTTATTTTCTTTAATGGATTAAAGAAGATTTCAAATGGATAATGTGAAATTTAATAAGGTGAATTAGTTAGTTTATTTCAAAAATCATTTTTTAATTTTCTCTAATAAAAAAAATAAAAAGTTAGAAACTAACACTTCATCACATTATGAATTTTACACTTACATTTTTAGACGCCTTAAAAATTAAAAAAAATTAATTTTTAATACCCAATAAAATATTACCATATTTTCTTTGTTCAACCAATCATAATGTACTGTGTTATATTTTACGGGTACTTGCATGGGATATTAATGAAATTTAAGCTCTCAAAAAAAGTCACAAGAATAATAAATTTGTTTAAAAAAAACAAATGAAGAATTATAAAATATATACTGGAAACATGGTAGTCAAAAAGAATTTACTTTTGAGGAAAAAAAAAAAAAAAAAAAAAAGCTCTATCATGGAAAACTTTTGGGAACTTTAGCATGCACTAGAAATAAATGAATGGTCTTTAATAGTCAATGGATTAAGCTTTTCCAAGATGAAACAACCATCATTTGTGTACAGGGAGATGACCCTTAAAGAGAGACATACATATAACAGAAGAAGTATGTGTAGATCTCACATAGTTGGAGATGGAAGGTTCAGTACTTTGTTTTAAAACCATATCATAAGTTTATTTTAACTTTAATGATTAGTATTATTTGTATTTCGTAATAAGGGGATGTTGGCCAATTCTAGCCAAGTCCCTCATAACACGTTAGTTAAACTATTCAATCTTTTTATAAAGTAGGAGATTTTTTTTTTTTTTTTTTTTTTGTTCTTTTTCCTTTCTTCTTCTCCTTCTTTTACTTTACATTTTTTTTTTTTTGCTTTTTTTAATTTTTTTTAAATAACCAAAGGAACTACAAACATGCCAAATGAACCATAGTTCACCCATAGGAACAAATAAAACTTCATCCATTATGTTCGATGACAGAGGTTAGTAATTTAGTTCCCAACAGTCACCAAATTTTTGTCAAATATAGTCGTTGAGGTAGCTAATTTTTGTTGGTACTCTCAAAGATATTTAAATGATCGATGAAATACTGTGGAATATCTATCTATGTTTGAAAGAAAAATATTGGCACAACAAATCTGTTGGTGATTTAAATATTTTTGACAGAATATCGATGAAGAGTAAATTAATATTTTATGGAATTTATTGGTAAATGAATGAATTTAAAAAAAAAATTATTAACTAGAAACCTGTTGGTAATTAGTCATAAATTAGATTAAATTTTATTTTTTTGTTTAAAAGTATACATAATAGCAATGATATATATAGAAAACGGAATGCATTGTATTGATATTGAATAATTAAATACATAGATACATGGATACATGAAATATTTATAGAAAAGGTAAGGTTTGAAAAATATAATATAATATTGGGTATGGTATATATATATATGTATATTATAATATAAGGTATGAGATATAATATGTATATATATACTAACATCCCTCTCAAATTCAAGGTGATAGAAGAAATCATCTTGAGTTTGTCAACGAAATCTTGATGCTGGTCGATAATGGAAGAAATGCACCAACAGCTGTAAAAGTAGATTGAAGGAAAAGTAAGCTCAATAGTTGGCACACAAGAAAAATGCAACAAGGCTGCAAATAGTGGTACCGTAGCAAAGCAAGCACAATAGTTAGTGTACAAGAAAAATGTAATAAGGCAACAAGCAGCGATATCGAGGCATAACAATGCATGAGCAACAACATGCAAATCATTCATTGAGCAAATCCTTTCTATTTTGTTTTCGTGTATATATATATATATTTGTTTTGATGTTTGGGAAGGAACAACAAAGTTGGATATCCAACAAGAACAAAGTTGGATATCCAACAAGAATAAGAATTGAGTGTTGAAAGAATACGAAAACAAAATAGAAAGGATTTGCTCAATGAATGATTTTCATTCTTAGATGAAAGATGATTGACATTATTATAAGTGACTCCTTTTATACATTGCAGTATGATGATTATTAACAGAATTACAACCAAGTACATTGAATCAAAAACACTAACTTACTAACCCCCTTCTTTCAAAAAACTGATTCCCTATTTCTTGAACCAATCCCTCCCCCCGTTCTCCCCACACACAAACTAAACTAGGCATACAAGACAAATGCTGAGTTTGGATCTAAAAGACATAAAAAGAGAGTTCACCAGAGCTTTAGTGAACCCATCGACGATTTATGCAAAAGATGGAACACGAACAACAGGTATTTGCTTTTGCACAACCTTTTCATGAACAAAATATGCACAAGTCCAATTCAATATGTTTTGTACGAGCATGAAGAACTGGGTTAGCTAATAACAAAACAACACTTAGATTGGTGAAAAACAAAAACTGAAAACAATAAAAACCACAAATCCCTCAATAACCCTTGCAACCAGACAAGCTCAGCTGTATCATTGGCAATGCTGGAATATTCAACTTCAATTGAGGAACGAGAAAACTTAGATTTCCAAGAATGACATTATCACGCAAATAAACACAACAACCAGAAGTGTCACAACCCAATCCTGGGCCCACAATGCCTCTGCACCTATGCACAGGGCCACGACAGCTCAATGGTAGCGAATTTCGTGAAATCTATGCACTTAAGCCCCAGGTCGTGGGTTCGAAACTCTGTGGAGGCGAGAAAATCCCAAGGGGAGGGGATAGTACCTTGTGAGTCACCACCAAGAAAACACCGGTATGGAGGTCATGTGGGCTGTCACAACCCAATCCTGGGCCCATGGGACCTCCACACCTATGCTTTTCCAGTGATGACTCACACGGTACTATCTCCTCCCCTTGAGGTTTTCTCGCCTTGAGGATAGTACCTTGTGAGTCGTCACCGGAAAAGCAATGGTGTGGAGGTCCTAGGGCCCAGGATTGGGTTGTGACAGTGTCCCCGGGCGCCCGCCCCGCCCGCCCACCCCACCCCCCGCACCCCCC
>JAJIYU010015712.1:0-12556 GCA_030144865.1 Tinospora cordifolia | reverse complement strand
TTTTATTCTTGTTCTTTGCATTTATGTCATTCAATCATCACATTGCATGACCTAGAGAGTATGCTCTGTAGTTGCGTCTTGTACGATCTTCTACATCAGAAATCGAAAGTCTCTTTCCTCCTTGAGAGAGTATGCTCTGTAGTTGCGTCTAGTACGATCTTCTACATCAGAAATCGAAAATCTGTGCTTCTATTGAATTATCCTGTTATATTGTGGTATGTTTAACCTTCTATTGAAATATTTATCTATCATGCTCTTGTATACAAAATTCAGATTAAATGAGATTTCAACCACGTACCGCTGCAGGGGACTTTCTGTGTTCCATGTAGAATTGGAACTGGTTGTCAATACTGACACCAACTTGGAACGGGTTTCAAAATGAACCCACTGGAAAGGGGTTGAGTTTCAGAAATGATCTCTCCCCAAATCTGGAGCACAGAGAGTATTTTCGTCCGGTCTGAATTACGACTGAATTAATATATTGATTGGATCGAATTAATCTCTGAAAGTGTTTGATCTGCTTGTATTTTCTGGTTTGAATAATGGATTAAATAGATGGATTGATTCACTGAGCTGTATAGCTCACCCCCCTTATTTTTCACAACAGAAAATTGATCAGGCTTGCGAGGAGATTATTCCTTAGAAAGTTTTATGTCTTTTAATGTAGGGTAAATTAGCCCAAGTGAATTCTTGTATTCTCAGTTTTAAATTTATTTTCCGCTGTAATAGAATATTGTACCTGAAATTGTTAAATGATCAAATGAAGAATCTACTTTATTATGATGTTATTTTTGTACATAGACTAATGTACACAGGAACTCAAATGCAATTGGGTCTAAGAAGAAGAAAATGTAGCACAGGCCCGTCTCTCGGGAATCCCAAGATTTTGATTAAATAGAATTGAACCGTCAGATGACGTGGAAGATGGGACTCGAGAGGCGGGGTGTTACATAGGTCTTGGCCAACTAATAATAGTCACGACCTTCATTGGATCTACAAAAATACCATCGGCTCCTACCACATGGCCTAAAAATCTGACCTCTGTCAACCATAACTCACACTTGATATATTTAACATACATACAGTGATCTCGAAGAGTATACTGTGCGATCTTCAAATGTTCGGCGTATTGCTCCTTAGATTTTGAGTAAATAAGAATGGCATTAATAAAGATAATGACAAAAGAGTTGAGATAGGGATGAAACACTCTCTGCATCAGGTCCATGAGCATCGCAATGGCATGACTAGGAACTCATAGTGCCCATAACGAGTCCAAAAAGTCGTTTTCGGTACATCTTCCTCCTTGACCCTCAGTTGATGATATTCAGATCTTCGATCTATCTTTGAAAACATAGTGACACATCTGAGCTATTCAAATAAATCATCAATGTGGGGGAAGAGGGTACTTGTTTTTTACTATCACCTTGGTCAACTGTCGATAGTCAATACACAAACAAAGACTCTCATTTTTCTTCCTCACAAACAATATTGGAGCACCCCAAGGTGACACACTAGGGGTAATAAAACCCTTACTCATCAATTCTTCTAACTAAACTTTCAATTCCTACAATTCCTTAGGCTTATTTGATAAGGAGGGATCAAAATGGGTTGTGTTCTTAGAATAACCTCAATAATAAAATCGACTTCCCGCTTAGGAGGCAAGTAGGGTAAATCCTCAGAAAATACATCAGAAAATTTTTGACAACAGGAATTTCATCAATACTCGCTCATGAAGGTTCCTTATCTATAGTGGTTAGACCGGCTAGAGTATCAATCTCATTTTATGTTACCATTCAACCTTGGGTTCTCGATCAATTAGAGGCATTACCCTGAAAGATAGGTTGCCTTGGTATCTGAAATACAACCTTCTTGGCAAAACAATCAGCATGCGTAGGGTATGCATCTAGCTAGTCTATTCCTAATATAGAATCAGGCTCTAGGAACTCTAACACCGGAAGGTTAACAATGGTCTCAAAGTCACCCAACCTCAACACGCAACCCTCACAAATCATGTTAGGGTAAATGCGTTCTACGGTTACAGTACTCAACATGAGCCAGGTGGGTGTCATAAGATGTCTAAGTTCCAGTCTATCCACAACATGTCCAGAGATGAATGATAAGGTAAAACTAGTATCAATCAACACCTATAAGGTAGAATCTAAAATAGAAATGGTACCTTCTACCGATGTCGTGGCAGCCTCTAGATCAGGCTGTGTGATGGCCTATGCTCTCCCTCAAGTGACAGTAGTGGTGGGTAAACTAGAAATTAGAACAAGCATAGGGCAGCTATGTCGTCTATGGTTGGCTAACCACATTGATAACATATAATCTGACATCCTTGTGTAGCCTGATATGTTTCGGTCGCCAAATAACCTTTATATCTTATATCTTTGCCTCTATCTCGACCTCTACTTCGAGCCCCATACAAAGTTAATGGCTGTCCCATCAACTGATATGTCTAAACTAGGGTGACAACGATCAGGACTAAAGGAGGTGGCTGACTCTGCTCCCTTCTAGACTGTCCTCCAAATTACTTCCTCTTCCTCAGGTATCCACCTGCTCGGGGCCCACCACGATAGCCGCCCTGAGTCAATGAATGGGGTTGTAACTGTTGTTGTGGCTATACTGTGGCACCTTATACTATAGCACCTTTCTCTAGGTAGTTTCAAGAGTAGCCTTAGTAGATTCAATGTCGCTTGCCTAATATTGGCCCTCAGCCTTCGACGGAAAAATCTTGCTCTCAGGTGCATATGCCTCTAGTCGGAGGAATCTGTGGGTATACTCCCTTACTAACATGTCTTCCTATCGTAGGGTTAGAAACTCCACCTTCTTATGTTCCTTCGCTGTCTCAGGAACATAAGCGCCCAAGAAAAATTCCCGAAAGTGGGCCCATGTAGTAATCTAACCCTTTATAGTCTAGGTGGCCTTCCACTAGATTGCGATCTCATCTTAAACCATATGTATAGCAAATAGTACCTAGTTCTCCTTTGACAACCTCAATGTCTCAGCATTCTTCTCAATGTTGCGCAGCCAGTTCTCTACTACATCCAAACTCAAACCCCAATGGAACTCCTTGGGTCTCAAATCCAAAAACCTCTTCAAAAGGTGATGATGAGTAGCCTCATTGGGGCTACCTCTGTGCGGTCTACACCTTTCTCAGGTACAACAGCTATAGGGGGTGCTACTGGCTTAGTCCTCTGTCGCTCAGCCTCAATCCTATCTAGTATCTCTCTCAATAAGGTTGTTTAGGCCTGAGTAGCCTCAGTAGACACGCCCTGATCATAGCCTCGAGCCTCCGTATAATATCCTGCTTAGCCTGAATTGGAGGTGGTCGTGGCACCAACTCTAGTATCCTACGCAGTCTCCCATGTTGAGGAGGCATCGTGGTCTGCATAAAACATTAAACTTTCATCATTTTCCCAAATTAAGCAAACCACAACTTTAAGCAATCATAACAAAAGATAACCACACGTTCAGGTAGGTATCTCCAACGAATATTCTAATCCCCTAGGTTCAAATTCTAAATCTAACGACTCACTAACTCTTAATGACAATTAAATTTTCCTCATGATATGGCCGCTCTTACTCGGTTCCTCTTCTTGTCAATCAAAAGTCAGAAAGATTTTGTCCATAGTTTTGTTATACTACTCTAAGTCATTCCTAGGTTTTCCTAATTTTGCAATTACTCTGAGGTTCTTTATGTTAACACCAATTGTTATACTTTAATTAAAAAACCTTGGGCTATGATACCAACATTGTTGGGACTCCTTCCTTATGGAGAAGGACAAACTGACCGACACAGTGTCCTCTCCTAAATAGAGCTCCCAAAACACTGTTAAGCCTCTTAAAACCATTGTACATCACTATTAAATTAAGCATAATAAATGCAGAAGCAACCAGAACAAATAATTACAGTAAACGTCTTTTGTCAAAAGTTAACTATATATATACCGTGTCCTAAATGTAGTAGTTGCAGCATTCTAAGTAAAAATATCTACAATATTTTTCTCACTTCTTATATATTATACTAAATCTCACAGTAGTAAATTCGTGAGAAAACCTACCAAAGTAAATGTGGTGCGCTTTATGTGATGACCACCTTCTTTCGCTTATCTACAGAAGAAGAACCTGAAATATTTGAGTAGTGAACCAATTTTGTCCATAACGGCTCAATGAGTAATGTAACATAATTTATAACTTAAAATAAGAATTTTAGAAAAATAATGTCATGTATGAATGCAGAAAATAATAATGCGAATGAGTGCAATAACTAATAAATGCTAAATCCACAATGCAGTCATGCACCTTTCATTTTGAAAACAATTTTAATGTCAAAAATATATAAATCTACTCGAGCGGGTGAAACCTGAAAGTTAGGTGTATACTCATATCATATCACAGGGAGCCAATTGATAGACCTAGCTCAATTGTATTCAAAAGTACGACAGCCACTCGTCTTTGGGTATGACAACCACTCGTCCTCAATACTCTACTACGTCCAATAACCTAACCCGCACTTGGACCTCAATATCTGGTGCACATTTTCATTTAAATCACTTTTAAAGATTGTAAATGCATTTCAATATGTAAGAACATTTTATTTATGATAGTATAAGAGGTTAAGTGATAAATTAGAAAACATTAGTCACAATAATGCTAAGCTCCCGATGTTCCCCTAGTGGCCGGTCATGTGCTGCTAATGTTTGATCTCATATGATCAATTTAGTTTCTTAATATTTACATAAAACTTAGCTCAAATCTAACTTTATGGTCTTTCGTCAATCAAAGGATTAACTTAGTCAACTATATTCAATTCTAGCTAAACCAAGCCCTCGTCGACTTGTCTAATCCACAGGATCAACGTGATTAACAATGTTAATTTAATCTTTAATATTGACTCAGAAGATTAAAAATATGTATTGTCGACATATGTCTCACCTTTGGTACACAATAACTAGCCACTTTTATAAATTTGGCAATTCAATACATAAATATTATTTCTTATGTTACACATTTTCCTAATAAGTTTTTCATAATGTTATACAATATTATATAACATTTTTTCTATATTTATGAATTAATCCTCAAATTGCATAAATATAAATTTAATATATCTATTGACCTTCAAAAATCCTGATTTCAATGTCATTGAGTTCAAAGTTTCGTTCTGAACATTTTAGTACCCACCAACTAAAATTTTAATATTAATAGGTATCTCCTATGGGTCGACTTCCAACTACTACATAATTTCTTAAGCCCACGAGGGTACAAATAATATATATATATATATGCATATGTATGTATATGCATATATGTATTCTACTAAAAAAATCTGAACACAATAATATATATATTAAATACTTTCATTCACAGAAAAAAAATATATACCCTAATTTTGGGTCGTACAATAAACTAATGTCTTATATTAAAAATTATACTAAAAAATTATAAATCACAAATTTTATAACAATTTTGAATTAAAAAGTGATAAAAATGATTTACCTAAAATTTCAGATTTTCAAAAGTACGCAACTTCCCTTTTCTTCGTTTCTTTTCTTTTCTTTTTCCTCCATTTTTCTTTTCTTTTTCTTTCTCTTCCTTTTTTTTCTCTTTTCCCTTGGGTTTCCCTAGGATGGAATGGTGAGCAAAACTTGAGGGATGAAATGAATTGAGTTTGAGCATCCCTTTTTATAGCCAAAAAATGTGGTGGGTTTCATTGCATTAATAACAAGATAAACATCTTCATCATCTCCTTATCCCTCTAAGTCATTAGATAATTATCTAATTAATTAATAATTTTTTAAAACTTTATCCACCCATGACTCATCAAGATAATATATTTATTTCATTTCTTTAATTGTTTTGATTTAATCATTCAACTCATTCATAAATATCCTTTTATTTATGTATTTCTTTATTCCTTTAATTTTCCACACACTTATCCTTATCATATAGATAATAACTAAATTTAAATGAGATAATTTCATTTCATGCTTCATTATTAAATAATTTCATTTCATGCATTTCATCATTTATTATTATTATTATTATTTTAGCTAATTTAATTTAAATATACTCTCTCTATATATATTCATACCTAACTATATATATATACATATATTGTAACAACCCGAACCCATTATGTACTGATATTGTCTCCATCTTAGCCACCACTCATTGGGTGTAAGGTTTTATTATTGGCAAGACTTGAACCTGAATCTCCCAAAAACGCTCGGCACAATGAGACACCATGGAATGCATATTTAGCCAAGGAATCCCTTTGGAGTCGGACTGATGTAGGATATTACAATCTACCCCCCTTGGGAGCAATTTTGTCCTCGAGATTCACACCTCTGGTACATACAAAACGGCTCTAATACCATTTGTAACAACGTAGGCCCACTACGTACCAATCTTGTCGCTACCTTAGCCACCACTGACTGGATGTAGGGTTTTGGTCTTGGCAAGACTCGAACCTGAGTCTCCCAAAAGCGTTCGACACAATGAGACGTCCTCGAATGCACACTTAGCCCAGAAATCCCTCGGGAGTCGGACCGATTTGGGATATTACAATCTACTCCCATTGGGAGCAATCTCATCTTTGAGATTTACACCTCCACTACACAGATCGGCTCTGATATCATTTTTAACAACCCAAGCCCACTACCTATCGATATTGCCCCCATTTTAGCCACTACTGATTGGGTGTAGGGTTTTGCTCTTTGAAAGACTCAAACCTGAGTCTCTCAAAAGCGTTCAGCACAATGAAACGTCCTCGAATGCACATTTAGCCCAGGAATCTCCCTGGAGTCGGACCGATGTGAGATATTATATATATATATATATATATATATATATATATATATACTTGAATTAAATTATTTCATTCATCATTTTCGTTTTCATTTATTTATTTTTTAATCCAACACATTTTATCCACTAAATAATTATTTTATTATTTATTTTAATATCCACATTATAAATTTCATTTTCAAAAATCACGTCTCTTCTTTTTAATTCACACATTAAATTATGCAATACCCATAAAATCATGCATTTTTATTTATAATACACTAATTAATACATCAAAATACATGTCGAGCCCATCGACTCATGGGTTGTTACAAGACGCATGGGACACATTATAAACAATATATAAAGGAACGAATGTCGTGCGCATATCTAAACTTCAATTGTTGACATCTTAGTTCGAGCTGTTGAAGATGGAAGATCACAAAAAACATATCCAATTTCAACAATAACTTGTGGGACATAGCCAATCAAGATTTCCAACTAGGAAAGAAATACTCAGATTAAAAACTTGTAAGAAAAGCATTAGGGCCCCTGCATTCGAGATTTGCAGCAAAAGTCACAACCATTGAAGAAGCCAAAGATTTGACCAAGATGAGTTTTGATGAACTCATGGGATCCTTCTAGACATATGAAATGAGTTTATCAAATCAGAAACTAGACAAAGGTGTTGCACTTCAAGTAGAGGCAAATACGATGGACAAGGAAAACAAGATAGCTATGATCACCTAGAACTTCACAAATTTTTGAAGAAATACAGGAAATAGAACTTGTTCAAAAGAAACAAATTTGAAAATAAAAAACCAATTGAAGAATCAGACAATCGTTCTAGAAACATAAAATGCTATGAGGGTGGATGCATGGGACATATACAGGTTGAATGCGCGAACACTCTCAAGAAGAAATCCATGAATGCTACATGGAGTGATGAGTCAAAAAACAGTCAAGATGAAGAGGAAGAAATTACAAGTAACTTTGTAGCATTCACAACCCCTATTGAATACGAATCTTCTAAAAATTCTGCAACTGCTACCACTCATGAATTTGGAAGCGACGATGACCAGGTAAGTTTAGAGGATTTTAGAAATACTTAAGAATTCATGTATGCAAAATGGTTGTAGGTTGGCACATAAAATAAAGAACTAGAAGAGAAGATTCATAATATGAAGGAGTCTATTAAAAAGCATAAGGACACAATCAGCGAAAAAGAAAGAAGAATTGATGAACTGAAACTCAATCTGAAATATACTAAATAGACGCTTCAACGACTCAATACTAGGAAGGCTAACTTGAACTAGATCTTAGACATGGGGCAAAATTTAGGAAATCGAATGGGACTTGGTTATAAAATTGAACCTCAGCACGGTAACCAATATAAAGCAAAATTCTTTCCAGAACCCAGAGAAAAAATCACTACATAGAAGCAAAAACGATAGCCAAAACCCCTACCTACTACTACTGTAATAAGAAGGGAATGTCTTGCAGAGGAATGTCCTGTAGAATAGCAAAAAGAAGAAAGCCAATCTTGTACAAAAATGGGTGCCCAAAAGATAGAATAAAGCATTTGTTGGTCATACTGCTCTATTTGCATATTCTGATGAAGCATGGTATCTGGATAGTGGGTGCTCCAAACATATGACAGTAAGAAACATTTTTTTGACTTCATTTTGTGCGAGAGAAGATGGTCATGTAACATTTGGTGATGGAGGAAAAGAAAAGGTTATTGGCAGAGGAACACTGAATGTTGCCGATCTACCCAAACTGAGAGATGTTCTATATGTTGAAGGTTTGAAAGCCAACCTGATAAGCATCAATCAACTATGCAATGAAGAATTGTTTGTAAACTTCACCAAGGATGGATTTCGTATAGTAAACAGCTCGGGAACATCAATAATGAAGGGAATACGCATTGCTGACAACTGCTACAAGTTGAACAAAACCTCATGACCTTGTTAAAATAGTGTTACAACACTATTTTCAACTCTTTAGAAATCTGGCACTAGAAATTGGATCATGTAAACTTCAAGACCTTGAAGAATATCAATATTATTGGAGCGAGTCCAAAACTCAATTCTGAACAAGTTGTAGTCTGTGGACCATGTCAATTGGGCAAACTGTGATGACCCCTCAGAACTTATTGACATTGCCATCATACGAGCACGAGCCCCTAGAACCCCCGTAGGCCACTCTGGGCTAGTTATTCACTCACAAATATTGTTCCCTCCCCTAGGGGTTTTAACACGCCTCCGCGGAGATTCGATTCTGAGACCTTAGGGATTAAGTGCTCAAATCCTTCCTCATCCGCTACCATTGAGCCAATGGCAACGTCAATAAGTCCTTAGGGGAACGTCATACAAACGAAAGAGAAAAAAGCATTCCCCTGTTTAATTTACCACTACAATGAGAATTCTTGATTCATATGAATCTGTGCAAGCCAATGCAAACATAAAGTATTGGATATAAATGATATGTGTAATACACATCAAAATGAATTTAAAAAAATTATTATGAACAAAATATAAAATGTTTGAAAACTTATTTTAAATATTTATTATATGGTATTTTATGAAAATAAAATAAATTAGAATGTTTGATAATTGGGGAAAAACTCAAAAAAACATTGGAAATAAAAAAGTCACACTAGTGACCGCAGTTACTGAAGGGTCGACCACAATTATCAAATAAAAATGAAGAAAAAAGGGGGTCACATGGGTGATCGCGATCACTGAAGGGCAGACCACGGTCATTGCTCGATATTTAAAAAAATTCAAGCCCTAATTTCGTCATTTCACTCAGATTTCTCCAAATCAACCTAGAGTTTCAGAGAAACGATCCAAAGTTGATCCAAAGAGGATCTAAATGTCTAGGAATCTTAACCTCTCAATCATTTCAGTTCAAGATTTGTGTATTCATTTAAATAAATTATGCAGATTCAGTATTAGAAACTAGAATTTGAGAGTTCTTGACGCATAAAATGATCGTGAACCAAGTAAACTCGAATCTTTCATCTAAACTAAGAGTTTATTGATTTAGAACTAAATTCTGAAATTTTTAATTGTTCATTTGCAGTTTTAGACAGATCTAGAGGAATTTCACTTATTTGGAGGGTTTCTAGAGGTGTCATTCCTTGGATAGGTAATACAACTTGATCCACTCATCCGTTAAAGAAGTGGTCAGTTTTAAATATGTTTAATCCTTAGTTTGGAACTCATTGACTATAATTTCACAATTTAAGGTGGTAAAAAGAAAAATCTGAATTTTTAACCCTTTTGATAAAGGGTGGAATTTAATGATGAAATTTATATTTTTAGATTTTGGACTTTTAGCATTGATTTTCATGAGTAGGTGTAAGGGTCATTCTATATTATTAGGTGGGCGGGATTCTGTTGCTCACTAGTATTATATAGACTTAAAGTTCCAAGCATGATGTTTGTGTAGCCTAGGATGTTAGATGCATGCTAGGATGTGTATGATTCTTGAATGCTTTGATTGACGATTGAGCATAATGTCTAGTTATATACTTTATGTATTTGATTGAATATGAAGCATAATGTTTGGTTATTTCTATTACTTGCTACATGATTTAAATACCTTGCATGATGATATCGTATGGAATGAAATCTATTGAAACTAAAGAAGATTAAATTAAGACTTAAAATTCCACGGATCGGGCCGATGGTGGCATCTGTTGAAGACTCGTAGAAGTGGCCATATTTGCCGCATGACATCTTTCGGATCTCATCGTTGGTGTTCTTAATGGAGCCGCCTACGACTACTGAGGGTTCCTCAAATGGGTGAGTGATAGTCCACTTATTCTTGGATGTGTGTCAGGGTCAAAAATGGTATCGTGGCTCAAGGTGTTACCAGCTAGGACTGATTGCTTGACACTGAGGGACATCAGGAGAATACTTCTTTTAGTATTAGAGTGCAACAAAATAAATGAGTGCTTGAAACGATTAATGTAATGAAAATGTGTGCATGTTTTGAATTTTGATTTATATAATGTTAGTGATGTGTAGGAGTGATCAACTAGGCTTTCAAGCTCACCCCACTTTCTTTTACAGGTATTCACAAAGGTGGAATACACTAATGGACTAGAGGAGGTAGGGTAGCCTCACTGGGAGGTTACCATTTGACTTTGAGTCTCTTTTATTTTTAACTTTTATTGTTTTGTACTTATGAAGAAAACTGGGGCATGTTGTCCATTTTATTGTATATTTGTGATATAAATTTTGAAACACTATACTTGTTTTGAACTGTGAATTTTTGGTAAGTTTTTCAAGAAATGTTTTAGCTATAAAGGAAGTGTATATTTTTTCTTGGTATATCTTGTAACGCCCCAATTTTCAACCGGACCTCCGTTCACGTTCTCTCATGTGTGGATTGTCGCTCATTGAAAATCGAGATGTTACTTAAAATTTTTCTTCTGTCAAAATCTTTTTCTTCAAATCAAGTTCATACCAATTTTATTTTCAAGTCAATGTCTGGATAATTTCTCATACAAAATAGAAGAGTCAAAATAAATTCTCGAAACATTCACCAGGTTCCTTAATACAAGTCATACATAATGCTGCAAAAAATACTTTAAACGATTCATTCAAACCAAAATTGTTAAACAAGGAAAATTATTTAAAGATAAAACAATTAAAGTTAAACCAATGTAAATACATCACAACAATCTAGTAGAAATACATAAAACATGACATTCAAGTCTCCAATCCCAGACAACCTCTCCAATGAAGCGTTTAATTAAACAATGAGTCATCTGACATAGATTACGATACTCTAAGCCCATATATACCTAAAAGATAAAGTGGGAGTGAGCTCGAAAGCCCAGTGGATCGATCCTATAAATCACATGCATTATACACACCCAATCCAAAATATTACAAACACTTTCAAACATTAGAAGTTCAAACATTCATTTGTTTTAGTCGGAGTCTAAAATCGGAAGAGGGTTGAGATTCCTCTCGATATACCCTATGATTCAATCAAATCTCAGAGGGTTCCACTAACCGTCTAAAATCAGTCATGTCATCACTATCACAGCCTAAGAGGGAATACTTATCGCGAGTCGTACTGTCTCCCAAAGACTTGGAGCTGTCGCATACAACTCTGGGTGGGAATACCTACGATCCGCTTTGTAGCTCAACAATCTCAAGCAGTGACATATAGGAGATGTCACATCGATCCGCTTCAGGCTCGTCAATCGTACTGGTAGGTGGATTCTTACTAAACCATCGTCTTATTTTAGTTTTACAAACAATCACTAACATACCAAGTATCATACAATTAACTAGGGAACATAATCCAAACTATACTAGTAGACAAGATGCATGGGTAATCAATAAGTTCTAGATGCATATGCTCCTAGTCGTGCATGTGATATTTGAATAAATCTAAATGCAAGTTCATGTCATAAACTAATTTCGCATGGATTAAGAAATTCATCATACATCACACATCGTTCACATAAGTCAAACAATATCAATCAAATTTCTAACAAGATCCTAATAACTTAGAACTATCATATCAAATGTTTTGAATCTTAAATTCATATAATACATATGAGCAAGGAAGTCACACCCACCTAGTTCTGCCGATCTTCGGGGCTCCTTACTTTTTTCGAGTAATCCCATACTATAAAATGTACAAACCTGAAATTTATCACTTAATAATTTATTCTCAATTTAAATGATTTCTAATTTAATTAGGAAGTCTAAATATCAATTTCTACTAATTTTAT
>JAJIYU010015711.1:0-12550 GCA_030144865.1 Tinospora cordifolia | reverse complement strand
TTGAAAGTCATTGTTTAAATGTTATACTGCTTGAGTGTTTAAATACTGTTGAAATGTTTATTTACTACGCTATTGCACACATAACTAAGATTAAACAAAGATCTCAACCACATACCGGCATTGTGTAACACCCCTGCCCTCCCGCGGTTCCCTCGGGCCACGCTCGCTCAGAATGCGCGCCCATCCGACTGGGAAGCCGCCGCCGCGTCGTCCGCCGAGAGCCGAAGCGCTACTAAAATCGTTTCTCATATCTATTCTCAGATTATGTTTCTCTTTCAATCTTTCAGGTAATAATAAAACCATTTAAATAGGCACAAATTTTTTTATTTGAAATAAAACTTCTATGTAAATAAATTGGAGCCATAAAATTTCAAGTGAAATAAAAAGCATCAATAAAATTATAAATGAAACGAGCAACATCAAGTTCAAAATTGAACAATTTAAAAGTCTCTAAAATAATTCCAAAACATTTAATCAACTGTAAAATGTTTAGACCAAAAGAAAAGAAAATGGGCACATACCCAATTTAGTCAAATACAAAAAAAACCAAAAATGCGCAGCAAAGACTATCAACCTCTTCGGCGAGGTTTCAAAACAACTGAATCCTCCACGATGTCCATCAACTCGTGCTATCTCAAAAATCACCTGAAAAGAAAGGGGGTGAACTCGAGAGCCCAGTGGATCATACCGCACATCACTAGCATTATTCAGACCAAAATACAAAACACGCAAACGCTTTCATTACATTAGGGCGTTTCAAACACTTATTTGTTTTTCATCGTAGTTAAGACCGAAGGGTTTGTGGCCTCGATGTCCCCTTCGTGGTCCGGGAGCGAATCCAGAGGTACGACCTGAAGGCCGATTACCTTTCGGGACCCTGGCAGGGCGTAAGGTCCGAAGTGATACTCAGCCAGCAACCAGTCTCGTTGAGGACACCCACGATGACACCCTAAGGCCGGTCACCGCGCCGATACGTGGTTCTTTTGTCGTAATTTAATCTTCTTTAGTTTCATGAACAAGGTTTTCAATCCATAACATCATAACATGCACTAATCTATGCAATTAAAATATATAATCATTCTAGCAATCTTATCTCTAGAAAACACATAATCAGACGTCATGATATCATGGCAATCATTCCAATTAATTCATACATTCCTAACAGGATACTAAGTACAAGAATAAAAACAACCAACATGTTTTATATTTAAAATCCAAATAATAGTAGAGAGTGTAGTAATCACACCCACTTTAATATTCTTGAGTCACTCGCGCCTCCGCGCCGCCCTAATATTCTTGGTCTGAAATAAAAATCAGGATAATTAATTATTTAATTTTGCAAGTTCCTACTATTCATTCAAAATGAAATAGAAATAACCTAAGCTTATATTTTATACTAAGTAACCCATCTACTAATTTCAGCTTTTAATCCGGAAATAGAAAATACAATTAATTAATTCTCAAGTCCCCTACAATTCATCCACTATAAATGAAAAATATTTTAGGGCTCAGATTCTCTTAAAACTCCCATATCCATTTTTTCTAACATAGAGTTTTTCCCAAAATTTCTATTTCTATTCAATTTAGATAAATTAAATTTTAATATTTAAAATCGTTTAAAATTTTCTTGAACTCTCAAGAAATATTTTCCACTTTAATAAGACGATTCTAATATTTAATATTCACATCAAGACTCTCATTAACGTTAATCTTCGATCATACTTCTTTTCATGTCGAAATTAAATTTATTACGAACAAAATAAGACTTCTCAATCTAAACTCTACGCTAATCTCCTAAAATATTAATCGTCACCTAAAATTATTTCCACTAATATCAACTCAAGGGTTTTGGGTTGAAAGAAATATATTTCCCTCAAAAATACTAGACTTCCGTAATTTCCACAATAATTCAATTAATAATTTTTTTTAAAATATATCTCAACCATCTATTCAAAATCTATGTGCATCGACATAATATTTCTACTAAAATATTGACTAGGCTTCAAACTTCAAACTTCATATATTGATTCCCTGGTCTTCATTTCGCGCATCAAACTCGCAGAAATAACAAATAAATAAATAAATTTCAGCCATAAAAAAATTAGCAAAAATATACTTCTTCGTCGTTCGATCCCTTTCGAACTGTGATTTGATGTACTAATTCTGATTCGAAGGGGTTTGCAACGACTTGTATGAGTTTGAAAGTCCTAGATCTGTAACACATCCAAGTTTTCATATTCAACTTCACATTATAGTAGTAATCCACTAACACCAACATAAAGCAAAAATTGCATTTTCACCATCAACGCACAATAGCCATTTTTTTGCTTCTTCTTCACAGATCAAACAGGAGTTGCAACTCTTTGATATGTTCTGCTGCATGATTTTTGAGCTTATGACGGACTTGTTGCAGCTGCAAACACACCACGATGATTCCTAGTCCGACCACAGCATCAAGAAACTAGCAATGGCTGGTTCCCCTTTCTCCAACACGAACAGAATGCAACAGTTGCAACAGCAAGCTTCTTCTTCACGGCGAGCAGCTCTATTCTTCATCTTCCACGTGAGCGGCAGCGGAAAACAGAGCTTGCAGCTCTGTTGTTCTTCAACACGGATTGCAGGTACCTGGGCAACCAAATCACGCACGAGAATGCAGCAGCAGCTGGACCAAATCACATACCAGGATCACCAACAGCTGGAAAACTGAAGACGCACCAGCAGCAACGAAAACAAAGCTTTGTAGCTTTGTTCTTCCTCCACGGTGAGCTGCGAGCTACAACAGGAACGCAACTCTGTTCTTCACGGCCAACAACTACAGTAGAGCAAACTAGATCCAGCAGCTGGTCGATTTTGTGAGAGGCAAATTGCTGCAAATGGCGGACAGCAAGTGAATCCGGCGACGTTGAGGTGCAACAGTGGTTGTTGGGTGCAACACAAGCTAGATCGGTACATTTTGGGAAGTCTTGGTGGCTGGTTTTGCAAATCCAATGAGCTGCAACTCGGATCTACAACCAGCGACCAAGATTCGGTGTGATTAAGTTTGCGGCAATGGTTTTTGATGGTGGAGAGGGGTAGATCCGACAGTTTGAATATGTAATGAGGTTGTTTGTTATAGATCTGGTGAGGTCTGGAATGTGATAGTTGTTTTGTTGCAAATCCAGGATGCTACAAACTAGATCTAGTGATGGCGAACCAAATCCAACGTGATTGAACTTGAGACAGCTCGAATCTTGGCTGGTTTGAGTATGTAACAAGTTTTGATCCAGATCTTACCACAAACACAAATGAAGAATCAAAACAAAATCTCACCAAAAAATCTGGATTTTTGTTCCAAAAATCCCAAATCCGAATTTTTTTTCTTTTTTTTTTTTGGAGCTTAGATGAAGAAAAGAAGGAGAATGAGTTCTCTATTTTTTTGTAAGTCTTGAATGTTTGGTTTGTGTGAGCCTAACACATTGAACAACTCTCTTTATATATATCAACATACAAGTGCTTATTTCACTTGTTTTATTCATCTCATCATTTTTTTGAAAACAAACCATTATTTATTTATTTATGCCATCTACCATATGATATTCAAAATCATGTATGTATATATATACATATATATACATATGCATACATACATATATATACATATACATACATACATATATATATATATATATATATATATATATATATGAAACATTTTTATTTAATTCACTTAGTTAAAAACAATTATATATATTTTTAAATTTCAATGCGATGTGCTCGCGTTACAAAAATTTGGGCTATTACACATTGGGATTCTCCGTGTGTGTTACCAGTTTTTTTGACTGGTTGTCATGTTTGGCACGAGAGTGGACTGGGTTTTCATGAGTGATCCCACCCCACAGAGAAGGATTTGAGTTTCAGAATTGATCTCTCTCCTTAGATCTGGAACACAGAGGTTAATCCCATTCGGTCTAAACTACAACTGAAATAATATATTGTTTGAATCGATTTAATCTTTGAAAGTGTTTGATATGCTTGTATTGTTTTGTTGGAATAATGAATTAAATAGATGGAATGATTCACTGGGCTTTTTAGCTCACCCCCCTATTTTTGACATTTCAGAAAATTAACTTATCAGCCAACGTGGAGAATTAATTGTTCTTTTAAATTGTAGGGCATGTGGGCCCAAGCTAAATTACTTATTTTAGTTTTGAATTTATTTTCATTGTAATGGACCATGTACTCAGAAATTTAGAGTAAATCAATAAAGGATCTTATTTATTATTATGTCATTTTGTACATAGACTAATGTACACAGGAACCCTCATGGATTTGGGTCTAAGAAGTATAATAATGTAGCACGGGCCCATCTCCCGGGCTACCCAAGATTATTGATCAAAGAAAATTAGACCGTCACATGACGTAGAAGATGGGGCTCAAGATTCGGGGTGTTACAACTACTTACAAGGATTTTCAGCTCCCGGTGTTCCTCTAGTGACCGGTCGCATCCTGCTAACGTTTGATCCTGTGTGATCAACGTGATTTTCTTAATACTTACATGAAACTTGGCTCAAATCTAACTTTATAGTCCTTGGTCAATTAAAGTATTGACTAAGTCAATTGTCATCCATTTATGGATTTGGTCAATTTTGATCAGTACAGACAACTTTAGTCAAACCTAACACTCTACTAACTTTAATGATCGACAAGGTCAATGTGGTCAACAAGGTCAATCGGTGCAATTAAGCCCTTAAGATTAAACCAAAATACCAACACCCTACATCGTTGACATGTGTCCCACTTTTTGTATGCAATAACCAACTATTTCATAAATTTGGCGGTTCAATACAGTAAATAGGAAAATTTCTTATGTTACGCATTTTTTTCACAAGTATTTCATAATGTTATACAACATTGTATATATATATATATATATATAACATTATATAACATTTTTCCTATTATTCAATATTATATAACTTTATATAAATTTTATTTATTAATTAATTAATCCTCAAATCGCATAAATATGAATTTAATATATTAATTGACTTTCAAAAATCCTAATTTTAGTGTCATTGAATTCAGAATTTCATTTTAGACATTTCAATACCTGCCAACTAAAGTTTTAGCGTTAATAAGTATACCCTCTATGTGTTGACTTTCAATTACCATATAAATTCTTAGGGCCTATGTGGGTGCTAACAAATTATATATCTATGTTCTACTCATTGATTTGAACACAATGATATATATATATATATATCATTGTGTTCAAATCAATGAGTAGAACATAGATATATAATTTGTTCTACTCATTGATTTGAACACAATAATATATCTACGTTCTACTAATTGATCTAAACACAATGATATATACATATATATATCGTATAGTTTTACTCCTAGTAAAAATATACCCTAGTTTTGGGTTATACAATTTGCTAACACTTTTATTGAAACTACACTAGAACAACTGTAATTCATAACTTTCATAATAATTCTAAATTGAAAAGAGGTAAAAATAATTTACCCAAAGAATTGAATCCTCGCACAACTTTTCTTTTTCTCTTTTCTTTCCTTTTCTTCCTCCTTTTCTCCTTCTTTTTCTTGTTTTTCTTCTTTTTTTCTTGGTTCTCTCTCTCTCTCTCTCTCTCTCTCTCTCTCTCTCTCTCTCTCTCTCTCTCTGTTCTTCCCACGTTGAGCAAGTGAGGAGGAGGAATGATGCGCGAATGAAATGGAGAGCTATATATATATATATATATATATATATATATATATATATGCTTGATATTTGGGGGGTTCCACTCGTTAAATAAGGAGATACCTTATCTACACCTCATCTTATCTACACCTGATCTTATATTATCCTCTAATTTTGTTTTTTATTTTTTATTTTTTTTTTCTTTTCCCCCATCATCCAACCAAGCACATCATCCTCTTATTTAATTTATTTATTTTTTCCATTATATATATATATATATATATATTTATACGTGTGTGTGTGTGTGTGTGTGTGTGTGTGTGTGTGTGTGTGTTATCCTCTTAGTGTGTACATTTACTTTCCATCATGAAGCTTTACATTATGGGCATATATCATGTTTCTCTAATTATTTTCGAAACAAACAACATCCATTGACGCATGCATCTATTTTCTCATAACCCAAATCAAACTTTTAAGAAATTTTTTCGTAGACTTGACTGAATTAGGCAAGGTATTATCTTGTGGTAACATATTTCAAAAAATTCCAAGAAGCTCATCCAAACCTTTGTCAAATAAACCATGTACAGCTTTGTGTTTGTATAAAATTACTATAGCCGACAATTTTGTGTAATTAATACACCCTTAATATAAAGGACATTTAGCATCACCCACAATTTTTGTGAAATCCTCATTCGCTACTATCGGTGAAGGTGTTGATCTGACATCATCTTCATCATTATCATCATTACCATCATCATTATCACAATCCTTGCTATCATCACCATCATCATTGTCATCATAATCCTCAACTTATGCATCCTTATAGAACATGTAAGCTTCAAACTTCTTAATAGTGTCATTTCTTGAACTCCATGCCAAACTCAAATAGGATACATAGGATCAATGCCATTGATAACTAAGTGTTCATAAATTGTTTCAGCTAGTTCAAAGCTTTGATTTTGACAAACTTTACACAGACATATAATTTTGTCTCAATTTCCACTATTTTTACATTCAAAAACAAATTTTTTTAGCTCCCTCTCTATACTCCTTTTAGGTCTACAAAGAATTTAACAACTAAATTAAACCTTGTCATATGTACATACATGCAAATAATATATATACTAACCTCAAGTATTTTAGCCAATCTTTGTCCATTGCACTTTCAAAAAATCTAAGAACAAAATTAGCAAGTTCAAATTAGGTCTCAGTTCAATAAACTAAAGATCCCGAAGGTGTTTTCGAGACAATAAAAGAGAGAGAAGATATACAAGAATACATGCCTTAATTAATTCTTTTTTATCATAGATTATGGCTTGAATGCACGTAAATGTTAATATATCTTGGTTACCAATAATTGAGAAGTCAATCAAAGTACATAATAGTCTATATTTCATTATCCTCTTTTAACACATCTTGAATTGCTTAAATTAAATTAAAAAAAGAAAAAAAAATTATAAAGCCATTTAAAGTTTTATGATCGATCATCTTGGTTATAAACTAGTTCCACCAAAGATGTCCAATGCTCTAAATAAACAGGTACCAAAATTTATAATATTTTCCAATAATGTCTTCAAAATCAAAAAACTCTACATGCTAAAAAATTCACAACATCATCCACAATGAATGGACAAACATGTCTAGACAAAAGAAGTGGTTCAAGAGCTTCAATTTAGAACTAATCTTTTTAATGCCCATCACAATATCACATAGAAATCATAACTTCCAAACACAAAGATCTTAATTTTGTTGGTATCAAAATTATTTTCTTCTTCTTCTTTTCAAGTGCTTGATTACATGGAAAATGCAGGGTGTGGAGTAACAGAAGTATGTTTGATAAGCTTTTAGGCAATGGCTTCCCTTCCTCCTTCAACTTCTCTATCTTCTTCTGTGCTTCTTTAGCCCAAGTGAACTTTACCATCACATTCTCCACATCCACTTTCGTGAAATTGCAGGTTTTGCGACAACTTACTTTTGACTAGTTTTCAGATTTTATACAAAATCAATAACAAAAACTAAACTAAACAAATAATTCTATCTCAAACTATCTTCTAGAAATGATTCTGAACTCAATTTTATAAATTCTCTTGAAAGATTTCAATAAATCTAGAATTGAGGAAGTGAAAAAAAAAGTAGCACCTTCGAACATCGTGGATACTCAAAAGCAACCAACCAAGTCCGGAAGCTAGATATTTTTAATATTAATATCAAATTGCTACAAGTTATAGTCAATTAAGGCCAGTACTACGCTAGTTACATTGTCTCAAATATGCCAAAAAAAATCTTCAAGAGAAGGTAGCTAAAACACTAAAATGATGTAAAGAATATTATCAATGGATGACTCTAACAGCATAGTGAAGATAGAGTGTAAAAAACAGTGGATTTGTTATAGCTTTCAAGTCTTTCTTTGTTGATGCTCTGTAATATACAGTGAAAACTAGAAGATGATAAGTGAATTGAACATTTAAATATTATCCAAACTATTACAACTATTATTATTACCATGATTAAAGATATTCATTCATTCTTTCATTCATTATTGATTTTAAGCCATTAGAAGAAAAAAAAAAACTAAGATCCAAAGGTTCATGGTAAAGAAATAAATAACATAAATAATTTGAAGAACATCGATCACAAGGTGTTTGACACTAGACCAAATCAACTAACAAGCTACTCTAATTTACTAAATAATTAAAGTTAAAATCAAACCATGTGACACCCCGACTCCCATTATATATCTCTCTCTCCCTATCCATAGGAGACAAGTCGTTGGGGCCACGCTGGGAGACAAGCATGCCCATTCAATGGGAAACGCCGCACTCGGTTCGTTCGCCGAGAGCAAAAGGCCACGTGGGTCGATCTCATCTGTCTCATACATCAAAATTTTTCTTTCAAGTAAGTGATAAAATCAATTTAAAATACACACTGAACGTTTAAAATGTTGGTTCCTTTTTTAGTAGAATGAGAGTCATTAAAATTGTGTGTAGCGGTTTTGAATATTTACAAAATACATAGTGAAAGCATATATTAACTAGAAGAACACTTTATAGCGAAATAAAAATTTTAGAATCAACTCAAAAGCATAATATGAAAATATAAACATGGCCCAACAAGCCTAAGTTTCAAAATATTTAATTTACATGTAAATCGGTTTAAAAGACAGAGCGCACACAAGCCTAGTTCAAATTTTATACAAAAATATGATTTACAACCAAATGATAAAGTTTTAAACCAAAAGAAAAAAACTGTGATGGCCTCCCAGTGAGGTTTCAACCAAAAGACGACCTTGCATGACCGATCTACTCCTGTAGAGTCAGTAATCATCAAAAATAAAATAATGGGGTGAGCTTAACAGCTTAGTAGATCATCCCTATATATCACTAGCATTATACAAACTAGGATACAAGACATGCAAACACTTTCATTACATTAGCGTGTTTCAAACATCATATTGATTATTTTGTCGTACGCAAGATCGAAAGAGCCCTACTCTCCATGTCCCCTATGTGGTCTGGGAGCAAATCTGTGGGTAACGCATGATGGTCGATTACCTTTCAAGACCACGATTTAAGAATGGAAGTTTGCAGTGACTCTCTGTCCAAAGACACAATCAACTATTGCAGTCAGCTCGAGTAGGGACATCCACGATGACGCCCAAAGGACGATTATCGCCCTGGTACGTGGAATTATTAAATCTTAATTTAATCTTCTTTAGTTGCACATTCCATTCCTATTCATACATAGTGAACATATTTACATTTCAAGGTAACCTAATCAGATATATTATCACTCTTGGAGATCAACACATGAGCCCTTATCTATGCATGTTATAGCACAAGTAACCATACATCATGAACACACATCAAGTCATTCCAACCAAGATCAATCAAAATTGCCCTAGCATGCTTCTAAGTGCTCATTAAAAATAAACATACATCATGCTTCAAATTCACAATTTGAATGAGGCCAGGGAGTACGGAAATCACACTCACTTTTCTGTATCTTCTTCCACCGTCACTCCTCACCGCATGAGTTTAGACCTTTAATCCCTAAGATATTTTATAATTTAATGTAAGTCTAAGATATTCAAAGCATGATCAAAACCCTACATTTTTGCCCTTTACATATGTGTTCCCCAGTGTAATCAAAGCCAGAACAAAATAAGGGCAAAGAACTGGGTACACCACGAACTATCGCAGCAATGTGAAGCATTGCGCAGTTGCCAAAATCGGCAACATGTGTTTAACATCTCAACACATAGACATTAGTCTTAAAACACATATCAACTCAAGGGGGATGATTTACACTTAAGAAAATTGATTTAAAATGCTAAGAAAGCAAGATCTCAAGTGAGGTTTCATGATTTACCTTGGCCCAATACGTTTCCAACCGTTCCTCAACTCGAATCTGCCCTTGCTGATGTTGCTTTTGGCGAATCTAAGCTTGAGAATGGCAGAGAATGGCTTGAAGGAGCTCAAACCACCCTTAAAACTCAAAAGAGAACTTAAGAAACGAGATTGGAAAGCTTAGTGAGCATTTTGGAGAGAAAATTGTGTTCACGGCGCATGAGAATTTTAGCTATAGGGTTTCTGCACAACATGTCATTTATATAGAAATCGATGAATTACCGTGGTTACTGTAGGATTACCAAGGTCATTGGGATTATCGCATCACTAACCGCGATAACCAGGCTGATGTAGTTGCTCGCTTCTAGGTTTTTCTCTCGTGATTACCCCGGTCACTATAGAATTACTTCGATAATTTATGGAATTACTGCAGTCAGACCGCGGTAAACAGGGCAATGCATTTCTTTCCTTTTTGGGTTTTTCCCGTGATTACCATGGTAACCAGGGCGATTTTCATTTTTTCTAGGTTTGTCCGCAATTATCGCGATCATCACTTCCATCTACAGTGTTAACTAGCGAGATTTTGGGTTTTTGCATCTTTTCTTTGCCATTTCTCGTGTTTTTCAAATTTATATCATTTTTGTATTCATTTTAAGTTTATTGGGACTTATTCCACATGTTTTTGGGTATCTTGGTTTTTTTTTCTTATTTATTTTTATTTTAATGGTTTATTGGTGACATAGAGGTCTTATAAACTTGTGGGGTATTACAAACCGAGTAGTGGAAATAGGATAACGGTCCAAGAAACTTACTTAACCTAGTGTAATTCCACCTCATGTTCAGATCAACTAATGAATTTGGTGCTCCAATTAGACTCACTAGGTAGAAAGGTTGGATAAGGAGCTATTTAAAGTTGGAAGATCTCCTATAAAGTTTCAATGATCAATGATAATAATTAACAAGTAAACATAGTATATTTTATTATTTTAGCAAAAAATTCATTGCAACTTTTGCGAAATGAGTAATAAAAAATTTCAAGTCATTCAAATTACATGATATCATTTATTGTAAACAGAAAGTCGACAGAAACTACAATGCTCAATGTATACCTTTGATAAATTCCTACGATTGATTCCACGTTCTTAATAAGTGTCAATGCGTGTCATTTACCAACTCTGTTTCAAAGAACAAATCTGAGATGTGGCACAATCACAAATACTTGAAGTTTCAAAGAACAAATCTTAGAAACCTTGGTGTGAATCTTCAACACAGAATGCCAAAATCTACAGTAATTTCTATGCAAAACATAGTACCTAAGATCGATTTTTTTTTGCAAAAAATGAATAATTAAAAATATAAATATGTACTTCAAAAAAACTAGATAACTTCAATAGCAAATCCACCTTCGTCATCGATTATCTGTAATACCCCAGAATTTTGTCAAATAATTTAAAATAAATAAAATAAGTTAAGTGAATTAATTTCAAAGATTTTAAGAAATTTTGGGTGTAAATTGTGGGTTGGCACATAAAAAATAAAATATATTGGAGATATAATAAAAAAAATTAGGCAAATAAGACCTTAATTTGATAATTAAATGAAAATTATAATTTAGTAGAATTAATTATGAAATTTAAGCAGTTGCTTAAGAAATAAATAGAAATAAAGTATATATATTCACATATAGGCTAATATACGTATGAATAAGGTGTGTGTTAGCATAATAAATGTTAATACTACATATTATAGGAATATGTACATAAAAAAATTTATATAATTAAATAAAAATGTAGTGTACATATATTTATTAAAAATAAATCAAACATTATGTAAATATTACTTTATAATTACATAAATTATTATCTAAAAATGAAATATGAAATAAATAAAAATACATGAAAATGAAAAATGTTGATTATTTAATTATTGGCATTAAATATATTAAAGAAATAGAAAAATATCTAATAAATGCAATATTAAATAATTAGAAGGGGAAAATATTAGTAAGTCCATAAAATAAAATGATTTGTGCAATAAAACCAAGTTTTCATCAATTAGAAAGTGTCTAATTAGCAAAATTCGGATAATAGCAACCTTAGAAAGTGATTTTGGTATTAGAAACTGCATCCAACGGCCAGAAACACATCATCCACATGATCTAACATCTCACGGTCATGATCAAAGCCCAAAACGACGCCCAGGAGCACTGGATCAGCATGATCCAACGGCCACGATCAATCCATCAGATCCAATGTGTCGAGACCCCTTCCCAGAGCCAAAGGCGGCCCGATCGGCACAGCGGCCTGATGAACTCTCTCACCAAGACGAGTTCGCCCAACCGCTGTTAAGCCATCTTTGCAAACCTCATGTGATGGGACGATATCAGAATAATTAGAATCATTAAAACCAAAGGAAGCAATAATTCAAAACGAAAGCATTTCATTTACATAAGTTTGTCCAAAATACATACTTAATCGTTTAGAATAGTACAACAATGACCAACCTCAAGGAAAAGGAGAAAACC
>JAJIYU010015710.1:0-12560 GCA_030144865.1 Tinospora cordifolia | reverse complement strand
TTTTTTCTCATTTTCTCCAATAAGTAATATAAATTTGAGAAAAATTGATATAAATCGTTGTATTTCCATTAAAAATTCTAGAAAAATGTATATATCATATTTGAAAATTTGTACACCAAAACATGGGTCGTCACAGTATATCTTCATTTGAATTTAATTTCACTGTTTTATATGTAATTACCTTGGTTTTGATTTTTCGCTGCTTGATTTATGATTTATGATTCGTAATTTATGATTTAACGAATTCCTAATCTTATCTAACTATGGAGATCTGGTGAATACAGTTAAAAAGTTATTTTGATTTTTATTTTATGCTAAACGTATTTTCGGACATTTAATTGAAAACTAATTGTCATGAACTTGATTTTGAAGAAAAAGATTTTTTATAGAAAGAAAATTTTAAGTAGCATTCCGATTCTCAATGGACGACAACCCATAACATGTGTCGGGAGGTCCGATTGAGAGTTGGGGTGTTACATAATTCTTCAATTTTGCGCACAAGAATTAGAAATTATGGATTTGGGGGCTTTCCAAAGTGATTTAGCAACTTTTCTCGTGCACTTTTTGGGAAAATTTGTTGTCTTATCGCAGTAATTTCATTTAGTTACCACGGTAATGGTTCGAATCACATTTCATAGGCTATCTAATTCGTTGTCGGTGCATTTCTCTATATATATACCGTAGTACTCATTTGACTACCACGGTAGTCTTGTAGTATGTGTATATAAATATAAATAAATAAATAAATAAATATATAGATATATATATATATATATATATGTTGTTTTATTTTCATTTTGCCTACTTTCTTTTCTAAGTTGAAATACACATAATTTACACCAAAATTTTCATAAAATCCTCAAAGTTAATTTTCTTAACTTATTTTATTTAATTTCATTTATTGAATGTTTGTACAAATTTTTGGGATATTACACACATCCTAAGTCGAATCTACACCATTCCATCCTCTTTTAAGGTCTTGCAAGCACTGGTAGAAGAAGAAGAAGTGCATAGACTATTTGGAGTTTGTGTTGTGATGCATTTTTGAATGGCGATACAGAGATAACATGTTTGTTTTCACACGAAATCTATGTTGTGTATCACTAATTTAGTGTTGTTTGAGTTTATAAGCATTTCTTTCGATATAACGAAACCTTAGACACATTTGAGGTGTTCTAGTGAGGCGAACAAGAGGAAAGATGAAAAGGAGCAAGATACAACGTCTTTCCATTCAATATAATACGTGATTTTTAGCCTTGAGTTTAGTGTGTTGAAGTCCCATGCACAAGAGGAAACAATGAACGGGAGAGCATGCACGAAAGTGCAATTTTTCTGAGCAGCATGTGACTACCGTTGTAGCCTATCGCGGCAGTGCACTACACACCCGAGATTATCTTCTGTTACCGTAGTAACTGATCGCGATAGCACACAGCACACACTAAACCAGCCACTGGTTACTACGGTAATGCAAAGCCCTACCGTGGTAATGACACTAATTCCTCCAACGAACATAGACTATAGCGACACACTACCGCGGTAGTGCAATTGATACCCACTAGTTACCATGGTAGCCTATTGCGGTAATCTGATGAGACCCTACCTGATGTTGTGTACACATGTAATGAACTATTGTGGTGTTTCTCTTGTCCTACCACAGTGTTTAAGGATAGAAATACCTGATATTTGCCAACTATGACCATCATGCACATCACATGCCATGATCGCTAGATATTGATTTTAAAAACATTAAAAGTGCTACAAGTACTGATATATGATCCTTAAAGGCTGAGGACTCAAGAAAATCAAGATAGTGAAGTAAAGATTAGAAGGAATCAAACAAGGAAACAAGTGGAGATGAATACCCATACTTTTTAGTATTATTTTAGTTTTAAATATGAAGTATGATTGATTATTTATTTTTACTAAATGTTTAGAAGCATGCCACGGATGAGTTTGATAGTTGTTTAGATGATTGTTTGTCATTTATAATGTTGATAGCATGTTGTATGATTCATGAATGTCAAATACTATTTAGAAGATATGCCATATGTATCTTGTGAGGAATAGCATGACTTGTGTGATCTTATGCATGACTTATAGCTTATCAAAATGTGTTGTTCATTTATATCTGGAATATTAATGCTATGAGTATGCTAGTAGTCAATAAATAAAGATGATTAAGAGATCTAACCATGTACCGACGTGGTAATGCAGATACTATGTGACACCCCGACTCCTAGTTCCCCTCTCTCTCTCTCTGTGCGACGAGTCGTCAGAGCCACGCGTGGAGATGGTGAGCGTCCATTCGGTAGGAGACGCTGGAGGCGGGTCGTTCGTCGAGAGCCGGAGGCCACTTGCGGTTCGTTCTCATTCTGTTTATCTCATGCTTTAAAACCTTGCTTTCAAATAGGTTATGAAATCAATTTAAATACACAATGATCTCTTTGGAATCGAAAGTTTACAAGTAACTAAAATTGCTTGGCAAAATTTCAAAGAAAAACATGAGGCATAACAGTCCAAGTTCAAAACCATCAGAGTTTACGAAAAATGAAGCAAAACAATAAAGTTACAGGAAAAATGAAAAAAAAACTTCAAATCTAATAGTTAAATAATCCAAGGATTTTGAAATAACGTGAAACATTTAATTACATTTAAAAGGTTCCGTCCATAAGGAAGGGGCGCATACTTTGTTTAAATCATTTACAACAAAATAATAAAGTTACCTGTAATAAAATAATGGGGTGAGCTCAAGAATCCAGTGGATCATCCCTATACATCACTAGCATTATAAAAATTAGAATACACAACATGCAAACACTTTCATCACATTAGGGTGTTTCAAACACTATGTTGGTTGTTTGGTTGTAACCTGTGACTGAAAGAGATCTGCTCTCGGTGTCCCCCTGTGGTCTTGAGAGCGACTTCAGAGGTAACGCTAAGCAACCTATTACCTTCAAGTCCAGAAGTGGCTCCAGTAACGCCATGCGGCCTATTACCGTACAATCCCACATCTAAGGATAGAGGTAACGCTATGCAGCCTATTACCTTTCTATCCAAAGAACAATCAGCTGTCGCAGGTAGCCTGGCTAGGGACACCCACGATGACGCTATGCAGCCTATCATCATCCTGGTATGTGGAGTTTTAAATCTTAATTTAATCTTCTTTAGTTTCGCATTCCATTCCAATCCACACCTAGTCATCATGAATAACTTTCAAGTATACTAATCAGATGTGTTCAACCATTCATGGACATCAACACATGAACTCTCTATCTATGCATGTTGTAATACAAGTAACCAAACATCACGGATATACATCAAGTCATTCCAATCAAGGTCAATCAAGTAAGTCCTAGCATGCTTCTAAATACATAATAAGCTAACCAAACATCATGACATGCATTCAAAATTTGAATAATACTAGTGAGTAATTAAATTCCACCCACTTTTAGTCTTTCTTTTTCCTTGTGCCTTTGCCCCTTACTACACGTGTTTTGATCTTTAACCTATAAGATTTCGATAGCGAGGTTTTTGGTGAGTCTAAAGCATTCAAAATATATTCAAATCATAGATTTCATGTCCCTATGTAGATATTTCCATGGTGTACATAAAACAAAACGAAAAATCGAGTCGGGGATGCATTACCGTGGTCGTCGAAATCGGCGACACGTTTTTAACATCTCAATACACACACATTAGGCTTAAAACACACATCAACCAAAGGAAAATCGCTATACCTTGAAGATCTACGCTTTTCCACTTCGCTTCACACCAAGGCAACGTCTTGTCTTGCAACCCTCAAATCACGTGTGCTTCAAAGGAAAACGTGTTTACACTTAGGAAAATGATTCACAATGCCAAGAAATCATGATTTCAAGTGGGTTTCGTGATTTTTACCTGAGTACAAGACGTCTTGGAGCAACAACTTCATGGATCCTCTTCTTGGTGGAGCTTGTTCTTCACGGATCCAAGGTTACCAATCCGTAAAGAGGGTTTGTGAGAGCTTAATCCCCCTTAGAACTCAAACGAAAAGCTACGAAACAAGATTGGAAGGTTAGGTTAGAGTTTTGGAGAGTAAACAGGGAGTTGCGGCGCAAGAAATCTAGATCTAGGATCTCTACACGAACATTGCATTTTTATAAAAAACGACGAATTACTGCGATCACCCAAAAATTATCACGGTATTTGGTATTACCGCGGTAACCAGGATGATGCTCTTGCTCGTTTCTGGGTTTTTTTGCAATTATCACGGTTACTAATTGAATTATCGCAGTAACCAGGGTGACGCATATCTATCCATTTTCTGAGTTTGTCCGAGATTACTGCGGTAATCACTCTCGTTTACCGTGGTCACCAATGAAAATTTTGGCTTTTTGCATCTTTTATTTTGCCATTTCCTCGGGCTTTCCAAATTTCTATCATTTTTATATTCATTCTAAGTTTATTTAGACTTATTCTACATGATTTTTAGGTATCTTATTATTTTCTTATTTATTTAATTAATTATCCTATTTTTACTGCTCACTAGTGATGTGGAGGTCTTATAGACTTTTGGGGTATTACACTATGATAGTAGTCTAGCATCGTCATGGGTGTTCCCAACCCATAGTAGGTCTTAATGCCATTGTGGCAATAGTAAGATGAGACTGATAGTCGAGTTGAGACTTCACTCCCTGGAATGATAGTCGAGTTGAGGCATGACTCCTGGGATAGGATCATGAATAGGTAACTAGCCTTTGAGCGTTACTTTTGATATTCTGACCTAATGGGGCATACCAAGGAAGGTCCTTGCGGTCTTAATGCCAACCCAAACAGTTGAACTGTTTGAATCGCCTGATGCTTGAAAAGTGTTTGCATGTTTTGTATTTTGACTTAAATAATGCTTAAGATGACTGTATGTGATCCATTGGGCTCTTGAGCTCACCCTACTAATTCTTTTTCAGGTAATCACTGAAGACACTTGTGCTGACAAGTGAAGGAAAATAATTTTGTAGTAATGATCTGCCTCACATTGGAGGTTGTGTAGGATTTGAAATCTACTTCTATTTTTCAGTTGTAGGGCATGGGTCCCACCTTACTTGTATTGTGTCCATTTACTTGTTGGGGTCGGCCATGGGGCTAGACATTTATTATTTTGTTTGAAACTCCATGTGGCCAGTATTTGATTGCATTGATGGTAAGTAAATTCTTTTCATTCAACTTGTCATCCCAATATTGTTGTTTATTCATGTTATGATTTAGTTTATTGATAACTCTAATATGCCTTGGGATGTGACTTGGTGCTACCATGAGATAGTGATACGAGAAACAATAATATCCCAATTCCCGAACAGTGAAAGCGGGAGTGACCACATACGAACGTGATTACGTCTCAAGTTGCGAGATGAGTGTGTCGCCTATGATGAAAGCAAAAGGTTCAGGGGCTAGGGTGTTACAAAGTTGGCAGCAAAGCTCAGTTAGTAGAACTACTGAGCTGAGTGTCTAGACTTAGACATAATTGACTCAAAAGAGGAGTTGAGAGCTTAGGTTATAGCTCAATGGGAAAGAATGTTTAGTCTGACACCAAAGGTGGCATCAGAGCTCAATTAATAAATATACTTGGCAAATGTCAGAGCCAAGGCTGTCGAGTATTGGGCTAGAGTTGAACGTTTAGATTATGAGCTACCATTCCGATAGAAGAATTGGCAGCAGAGATGTTGAACCATTAGGTCTAGAAGAAGACCTTAGGTATGGACTAGGGTGTTGTTAATATTGCATAGTGGATCATGAATAAAAGATTTTAGGACACAAGCTAGAGACAAAACATGTGACAACGAAACACTTGTTTGCTTAGGACACAAGATCAAGAGGATCATGTATCTTTCATTTCTGCGTGGCATGGGATGTGTAGGAATTCAAAGGTATGGAGGAATCTTGGACTTGAAGATTGATAGGCCATGTTTGGTGAATGATCAGTGACTTTGGAAGAACTTGTTTCCCAATGCTTAGTTGGTATGGGATGGTTAAGTATAGTGGGGCATGAGAAGCTTGAGATGTCGGGACATTTGTGAAATTATATGGGTGTAGTGAGATTTTTGGGTGGATGTCTATGTCGTTGGACAAAGATGGTATGGGATGTTCGAACTCGAAGGCATGGACGAAAACTTGGAAGTTTTTCTACGCTGGCGTGACAGTTGTATGATTGTATGTATGTTTGTTTGTTTGCATGCTTGCTTATATGAAGATTATTGAAATATGCATATCATAAAGATTTTAAATTTACTGAACCCAAAAATCCTCTAACCAGAAATGTCAGAGGTCCCAGAACAATGTCATTGTGGCCTTAGAAGCATAAACCAATAGGCCACTAAATAAATGAGAACTTAGAAACATGAATGTAGAATCATGATAGCACAAATAAATGCTTTGGTGGATGTTTTGATCAGTTTATCATAATGGAATGGATATTTGGATGTAGAAAATAGCTGGATTCAAGAGATATGCCACAAGAGTTGCTGCAGTTGACAAGACTCAACCACAAGGACAAGGGGCACAAGTTAATGCTACTGATGCTTAGATTGGGATTGTATTGACTCTTGAGTTGTTGACAGAGATCACCAAGAAAGTCACTGAGCAGATTATGAGGGCACTGCCACAGATGTAGCCACAAGCGGCGCCATAGCCACAGATACAGAGTCAGCACCAAGAACAGGTCCAGGTGTAGCAACAAGTGGGCTTAGGTATAGAATTGGTTGGGCCAAAAACCAACATTAATTTATAATCCATTATATATATTCATAGGGTGGGTCGATTGCCTTTAATAGTTAAGCACCTCACCTCTTTCTTCATTCATTCTTTCATTTTTTATTTCTAGAAACACAACAGAGAATCGAAAACGAAAGAGGAAAAGAAAAAAGAGAAATTCAATTTTCTCGATAGATTTGACGCGCAAGTAAGCCATTTTTTCCAATTCTTATTCTAAAAATGCAAAGTAAGCCAAGTACTACGATCCTAGGGATTTAATTTTGACTGTAGAAGTGCTTTATAGTAATATCCAAAAATGGGGTATTCTCCCACTGTGAGTAAAACTCAGCAAAAATTATACCAATACACTCCTAGCGATACGTAGATTTCAGATATGTGGTTAGTTTTCATTCGTTTGTCCTGTAGACACTAAAATAAATACTCAAAGTTGAATAACCTTTGGATAAGCTTTTGAGTATATTAAACCCTGATAAATCTTTGATTGAAACCCACAGGAATGTAGAGAACGAAAATTCATACCCATCAACACCAAATTCATGAATTTTGGATATCAATTGGATTTTTGGTGAATGATTGACCAATTGAGTTATTTATGAAAACTAGAAAAAAAATTTGGTAAAAATATATTTAGAAAGCCTATTTATTTTATTTTCTGTTATAAAAATATGGTATATGAGCAAGAAATTAATTTTAAAGGTTATTGAGACTATTCGAGTTAATGCGCAACAATACGTAAGGTATAATGGACGTATGTGATTAAATATGAAAAAAAAAATTGTGTTAGAAGTTATTTATAAAAATGAATTAAATTTGATTTGTGCGCATAAACAGATTCTGTGATAGGATAATTGTGATCGATTGGAACCTAGATTTTGGAGCGGATATAGGGAATTGATTGGACAATAATTTTGGTGGGTAATAATTATTTCTGATATTATGTGAATGACGATATTATGTCAAAACCTTTGATTTTAATTAAATAAGATCTGATGCAGATGAAAATATATATTGTATATGAAATGATGGATTATGTATTACTGGATTGTATAGTAAATTTGGGAGAGATTGATCATTGTAGCAAGAAGTGAGATACGTGCCCAACGGGGTTTAGTTGTTGGTATTCTGTGAGTATTTTTTTATCTTGGTTATTTATATGACATTGTAGATATAAAAATGATTTGAATGTAAGCATGTTATTTGCATTGGCATATGTTGCATTTGGTTTGAAATTCATAAACTTGTATTTACACAGCAGCGTGTTATGGATTTACAAGAACAGATCTAAAATACAGTATCGTTTCGATGGATTGAGCCATGGGGAATAATACTGTAACATCTCGAAAAAAAAATTCATATGAAGTTTGAGTTTTTATTTAGAAAATATACGGAATTGACGAATGAAAATTTTGGCAAGTCCTAGTTTACCCAAATGAGGAATAAAAAAAATCAATTTAACGAATATTTGGGAGAAAATATATGAATATAATGTATATCATGGGATATAATAGCCAAAAATATAAGAACATGTGCAATTTTTGATGAAAACAAGATTAGAAATTCAATTGGGATCAAGATTTGGCAAAAATCCGAAAATAAAATAAGAAATTCAGTTGAAAAATCAAAAAAATAAACTTAAAACACATCCAACGGTCCACGATCGATCTGCCAAAACGAACGAGATTAAAATCACACCAACGCCTGGGTGCACCGGATCATCAAAATCCAACAGCCCGGAGATCCGCACACCGCACTCGAGGACGATCCAACGGTAGGCATGATTCGTTGATCGCGAACTGAGATCCGCACACAACATTCGAGGGCCATCCGACGGTCCAAACGCGTTTTGTTGATCGCGAACGAAGATCTGGCGTTGCGATCGAGGACGATCCGACGATTTGAGGCATTTTCGTTGATCGCGATCGGATGTGCTGCGCTCGAGGACGATTCGAAGCGTTTTCATTAATCACGATCGAGATGCTCGTGCGAAACTCGAGGACGATCCAAGCACTGAGATTTGAGGCTCCGATTTCGTTGATTGATCCAAGATTAATCCGACAGCCCAAATTGTTACTCTGAAATAAAAAAATGAAAATTATGAAAAAATCACGAAAAATTCGAATAAAATTCGAAAAAAAGGTTTCTAAAATCCAAAATTTTGATTTTTAGTCCGAAAAAAATCCTTAAAATACTCATTCTCCCCTTAAAATTAGAAAGTATGAAATTGTAGACAATTTAGGTGTTTTACTCCAAGAAGAACTCAAAAGTTTCTAATTTTTCCCCTTTGAAAATCTATATAAATCCCCTAGGCTCTCAATTTCTTCATTCCAAAAATAAGAGTTGAAATTTCCTCTTATTTTCTCTACGCCTTCTTCTTGACACCTCTTCTCACCTTTCTTTCCTCTCTCTTGTGTGTGAGAAGTTTTTCTCTTGGGTTGGGGAATTAAGTTGGGTGATCTTCATTGACACTAGTACGTGGGGGAATTGTTGCCGAAATTTCTAAAGAAAGCGTTACAGGGTGGAAGTGATTTCTAGAACACCTTCTATTCTTATTTAAATTCATGACATACTCATTGTTTGTGTGTTTTTCACTGAAATCAAAGATTTTCAATTTCAATTTCAAAATTTTAAATGTTTATTTCAGTTTTGATTCATGTTTGAGCAATCATATCATCCATGCCATGTTAGTATCATGCTTAGGCTTTTAAATTAAAGTATGATGCATGTTTTATGAGTGTTTCATGAATTGATTGTGTATATTCTGAGTTTTAGTTTGATTTCATATTCTGAAGTTTATTTTATGAGATCATGATATGAGAATTAAGCAGAGACAATGGTGATAATAACCACGTACCATCATAGTGGTTAAGGCGACACTATGGATGCTCTTTTCATATGAGTTAGGTCATATGGTTTTCAGACCTAAGTACTAAAGGGTCGTGTGCCACAGTACCTTGTGAGTCACCTTGTGTAAGGGGATGATGCCGACACATGCCACTAACGGGTTGATGCCGAGTGGGCCCTGTTTACTTAGTTAAGAGCATCAAGGGATTAAAGGCCCTTTTAGTTTGAGACTCGACTTGAACAAATTGTTGTTTGAAACGTCTAATGATTGCAAGTATTTGAATTATGATTGTGTTATGAGTTTGAATATAAAAGATAGTTGTTCGAAAAAGATCCACTGGGCTACGTGCTCACACCTTCCTTTCTTATTTTTCAAGAACATGAAATCTATGAAGCAATTGAATATGGATAGTCCTTAGAAAGTTTCTACATTTTTTTTTTAGAATTTTTAAGGGCATGTTGCCCAAGTTTTTATGCTTTTCTACTGAAAAATATTTTTTGAAGTTTTCCGCTGTAATAATTAGTTTTTCTTTGAGAAGTTAGTACTTTCAAATTTTCTTTCTATTATGAATAAAATAGTTTGAATTTCTTTCTCTTTTAATTTGCCTTGATTTTTATTAAAGTGAAAATTTTGTATCTTTGAATTTTTATACAAAAGCACGAGATATTGAAAAGAAAAGAACAAGTGAGTGTCACTTGTAAAGTAACACCGGCCCGACCTGCCAGTTGGTTAAGTCCACTGTCAAGAGAATGGTGATCATGTACAATGCTTAAAGATACGGGGGTTGGGGTGTTACAAAGGTGGTATCAGAGCCTAGGCATTAGTTGCTGGGCCAAGAACAGAAAGTTTCCTTTGATACCAAAAGTGGTATCAGAGCCTAGGCTTTAGGTGCCTTGGGCTAGAATTAGAAAGTTGAACAGTGGCTGTTTGACTAGAATTAGAAACTCAAATTAGGGTTTCACTTAGAATTGAATTGAATCTTGAATGCCCTACCTTCTATTTTTGAAATTGAAATACGTTTTAGAAAGTGTTTTCAAAAAGGAAGTATATGTTTTTGAAGTGTTTTATTTGGATACAAAGACTACAAGTTGAGCTGATAGTGGGTAAGCCTTGTCCCGAGTAAAACTAAACATTAAAAGGGAGGTGGGTTATCCCGCCGTAGAAAGCGCGGTTGCTAAGCAGACTTTGATTTCGCCGCCCGATCTAGAGGTTGTCCCACCAGCTTATATGGGTAGTTGGAGTTGAAAAACACTCTTATTTTCGATAAAAGAAATTAGAAGGTAAAAAATTAGGGTAAGGAATTGATTAAAAGTAAAAAAAAAAGATGTCAAAGGTGGTATCTTGATTAGACAGAGTAAGTCAACCAGAACCGAACCCTAGGTTCAGAGAAAAGACCTTAGGTAGAAACGGGTGTAGCCATGGGTGGCACAGTGGATCAAAAACATAAAACTCTAGGACATAGGCTAAAGACTGAAACTTGTGTGAAAACAGAAAATTGTTTGATCAGGACACGAAACCGGGAAGCTTTTATAATTTTTGGTTTCTATGTAGTATGGGATGCATAGGAATTTGGGGTTATGGAGGAAACCTATACTCGGAGAATGATGGACCATGTGTGGTGAATGATCGGTAACTCTGGCAGAACGGGTTTCTCTATGCTCGCTGGTATGGGACGGTTGAATATAGTGGGCTCGGGAACCTTACTTATCGAGCAATTTGCGAAATTGTTTGGGTGTGGTTCTGTTCTGAGTGAAAGCCTAAGTGGAAGGGGTAGAGTGGTATAAGACACTTGAACCTGAAAGCTTAGGTGGAAGCTTGGAACCTTGCTGTGCTAGCTTGATTGTATGATTGTATGATATGCATGTTGTAATGTTTATTTGCTTTAAAACCAAATCATGTACATAATACGCATGAAAAGAACCTAGAAGAAAGATTTTAGGCCACTGAACAAATCGAAAACCTAGAAACATGAATCTAGAGCCATGATAGTATGAATATTTGACACATACTATGACATTAGGCCTCCGAACCTACAAAGAAGTTGTAGAATGGGCTTTAATCCTGGAACAAGAGCTCAACTTGGAACAAAGGTTGAGAGGAAAGAATAAGCGAAACGAAAACGGAAAGGACCAACAAGGGACCAGAAGAAAAACAAAAGTGGTAAGGATTCACAGAAACAAGGGTAGAACAAAGACGAGTCAAGAGAAGAAGCTAAGAGGCTGAGATTGTGTTTCATATGCAAGCAAAAGGGTCCTTTGGCAAAAAATTGCCCAACTGTACCAGCTCAAGCTTCCCAGCAATAACAACAGAATCCGCAGGGGGAAGTCAGAATGGGCGTCCTCAAGCCAGACAAAATCAGAATGTCAATCAAGGGCAAAACCAGGGCCATGGTCAGAACCAGGCCAGAATGTTTGCAGTTGAGACCCAGGAAGACCATGCCCCTGCAATAGAAGGTACATTCCTATTGTTTAATGTTGCTGTGAGACTGTTGTTTGACCCGGGTGCCTCAAAATCTTTTATCTTTAAAAAACTAGCTGATCGGTTACAACTTGTAACTAAAACAATGCCTGTGACTTTGAATGTGTCCACACCAATAGAGAACATTGTGACTTCAAAGAAGATGTGTAGTTGTGACTATAGGTTTGGGGATAAACTTTTAACAGTCGACCTATATACCCTACCTTTCTATGGCTATGACGTAATCTTGAGCAAAGAAGTGAAATGAGTAAGGCCATTTATAGTTGATTTCTTTTTGTTCAGCTTGGGATGGGGCCCACCTCAATTAATATCAAGACTAACATTTATTTCCTTATCCATCCACTTCATCTCTATTATCTCCTTATTTTATTTTTAAATTTTTTTACTCCCCCCGCCCAATTATCTAACCAACTCACCTTCTATTATTATCCAATACTTTTTTTTCCATTTATATATATATATATATATATATATATATATATATATATATATATAT
>JAJIYU010015709.1:0-12545 GCA_030144865.1 Tinospora cordifolia | reverse complement strand
CTGGATCATTAATTCAATAATGGTCCATAATTCTTTATACATATACTATTGGATAAATTAATTGACAAAAATTCTTGTTTATTCATTCTAAATTATGAGGTATTACAAAAGTGCATAGGTGCTCAAATTCCCATCCTATTCTCTTGCATAATTGTGTTGCCCCTTTCTATTTGGCCAAATGAGGGTCAAGTATGAGCTTCCTCATGCATGCCAAATGACACTCTATGAACCTTTAGGTTGGTCAGAATCAAGAGGTAAAGTTGGCTTCTCGAAATTGGGACTTGTTTTTGGTATATGCCTAGTGCAACACGTTGTGTCATGGGTTTCTACTCACACTTGGTAGTTGCAACACACCACATGAAATCTTTTCTATTCTCCTAAGTGTCCCGGCATTATGACATGGTGTTTGTCATCTAATTCCACCATTTTGACTTCAACCATTATTGAGTGAGGTTTATTGGGCCTCAAGCATAGACTAACGTCTTGGCTTAAAAGTTTGGGGTATTCTAGGTATCCCCTTAGCTTTGTGTGAGGTTTACGTGCCCAACAACCAACCACAAGCATAAGGTAGATGAAGGACATGCTCAATAGCTAAACCAACTATTTTCAATGACTATGTAAGGTGAAAGGAATAAATTTGAGCCCTGCTAGTGAGAAATGGAAACATCTCATATACAAAGATTGAAACGAAAGAGTGGTGGGAAGAGAATTAACTCCAAGTTCTTTGTTTATTTTCCTCTCTCTCTCTCTAGATTTTCTCACCTTCTTCCCGAAGATCATCTTTTCTTCATTGATGTTCTTTTTTGAGAATTGCGTCAACTTTGTGCAATCGTGGTTGAGGCATAGCTACGAACCACCAAGAAGAGTTGTGCATCACAATAAAATTGTTGCAACTAAAATTACAATTTCCCCTTTTTTGATCAAACCCCTCAATCTTCTTCCTTTCACCAATATTTTCTTCTTGGATCTGAATTTAGAATAAAAGCATAATTATGTTTTCTTTTTTTTTTTTCAATTTATTAGTTATATATGAAGCAATCCACTTGTTGTAAATTCTTTTAACCTGTCATGCACATATATTTTTTCTGACTTATATATAATTTTGCACTTATTGTTTTCAGTTTTGTTGAACAGGCCGACCCTGAGGCAAGGCCAAAAGGCGATGGCCTTGGGCCCCATCGCCCTTTGGGCTCCTTAATTTTAAAGGCTCATATATATATATATATATAATTAGTAAATTAGAAAAAATTATAAATTATTTATTAATAGGGAAAAAACATTTCTATACAAAAAAATAAAAATTATTACATTAATATCACTATTATCATTTTTATACATATTTCAAAAACTTAATATCAAAAATTATTAATTAATAAATATTAATATAACATTGGTATATAACTAATATAACATTAGTATAATATTTAGCTTACAAATAATAGTATGACATTAGTATATTGTTAGTATAACATTAGTATACATTACTGTAAAAATTATCAATTAATAATTATTAATATACCAAAAGTTGGTATACTATCAGTATAACTTTAATATACCAAAATTTTGATATACAGCTAGTATATAATTAGTGTACAATACTAAAAAAATATTAATTTATAGTATATAGTTGATATAAAACTATAAAAATGGTATGCAATCTTCAAAAATTGATATAATACTAATGTATTGTGTTGTAAAAATTATTGATTAAGGACTATTAATATACCCATCACTATTAGTGATTCCACATAAATTTTCTTTCTAAAAATCTCACAAAGAATATTAAACCAGAGACCAATTTCAAGCAATTTGCCATCACCTCAAACAAGGAGTCATTCACATTGTGATCTTCAACCAAGGAAGGGTAAAAGTGGAACTTGGGATAATGGCTTCTTGGAGCTGTTTTGTACAGATTTTCGTACACTGAATTCCCATTAACTTGGGCTATTGACATAGAAATCCCAGAAGAACTCAAGGTCAAAACGTTGTTAGGGGCTGAATCGCCTACCCATTTCGTACTATTAGCATTTGTGCTAGAATTGGCAGCACAGTTTATCAGATATGGCTTAGTTTCAGCTACACCATTTCTGATAAAGAAATACAACACAACTATAGTAACTAAGTTCCAAACCATCATCTTTCTCAATTTTTTTCATTAACAAATTGCTTTAGAACTTCGAAACCACATATCCAACACGAATGGGGGGAAATGAAAAAAAAAAAGCAAGAAGAAGAAAAACCCAAATGTTCAAATCACTCCATGAAGTTCATCAACTCTGTCTTTTTTCCCGCAATCTGAGATAGAAGCAATAAATTAAGATCCAAAGAAATCCCAACTTTACAGCAAATCTTCATGAAACATGCAGATCTGAACTAATATAAAGATCACATGCCAAAACACATAAGGAAACAAACTTCAAGATGGAAACTTTACTCTTTTTTTTTTTTTTTTTTTTTGTATTTCTACAGATCAGGGGATCCAGCAACTGTTGGCAGTAGTACAATACTATCAATCGAATACCCTAGTCCTTCAATTGGAAGATCTGTTGAATCAGATCGCTGGATACGAAAGGATGCAGGGATTGCATTCACTGTTGCCATGGCGTTCAACTCGGTGAGAAATCATTCCTGCCATTGTTGTAGCAAGTGCAGCAGCAGCATGCACTGGTGAGGACGAAGAACCGCAGGGTGTCAGAAGTTGATAAAATTGTCTCTTTCTTTGTTGGTTGATGCTGCTCTTGTGCCAAAGCCATTGTCCGCTTTGGATCTTTGCCTCTGTTGGTTGGTTGATGATGACGTTGCTCTTGTGCTGTTGTTGCTGATGCAAAATCACTGGTCATTGTCTTCGCTTGCTATGAAAACACTTGCGAGAAGGGGCTGTTTTGATGAATAGACAAGGAACAAGATGTCTTGACGATGAAAAAAATAAAAGAGGAAAATATTTGGTATATTTGATAATAATTTAAATTTTATAATATAATCGAAACTTTATAAAAGAGGGAATATATTATTGTGAATAAGTTTCTTTTACTAATATTTTTTGTAATTTTCTCTTATTAATAAGTTGGGTCTTTAATTTTTGGGTCCCAACTTATAAATTTGCCTTACGCCCTAAAAAATATTGGGCTGGCCCTGGTGGATCATATGTTTATGTAGGTTTCTCACCTTAAGAATGGAGAACCAGGTTCTTAGTTGGACAAACCTTCGCTGATTTTTCTTCAGTGAAAAATTAACTACGACAGAATTTTCAACATGTCTGTGTTATTTGAATTAACAAAGTCCGTTCATCATTGAAACTCAATAACAATAATTAAAGTTAATTTTAAAAAAAAAAAGGAAATCTGAAAATATACTATCTTGTAGTTGACGATAGAATCCCACTTCTTCTTAAAGTAGTTTCCATGCAAAAAGACACAAAAAAGAGAAATATACATCAGAATGTTTAAGATTGTCAGTGTTTGTTCTTTCCACAAACAAGTGTTAATTAGTGCGGGATTGATGTATCATGTTGCTGCAATTCTCATTTGTTCAACCTTATTTAAAATTTTAAATTTGGCTCCATAGGTAACACCAATATTGTGTTCTTTGGATTAAGTCGTAGCAATTAATTTTTTGAAACTATTCTTGATATTTTTTGTTTGTTCATGCTCTTTGTCTGATCATTTTATTACTTTTCTAAGTGATTCCATCAAATTTATTATAGACAAAATTTAAGTCAACATGAAATATAAAATTTTCTTAAAATTAAACTATTCTTGATATTTTGTTTGTTCATGCTCTGTGTCTGATCATTTTATTACTTTTCTACGTGATTCCATCAAATTTATTATAGACAAAATTTAAGTCAACATGAAATATAAAATTGTCCAAGAAAGTAACAAAATTGAGCCATATGAGAGTTTGAGACAGTGGACAAATGAAAAATAAAAAGGAAGAACTAATAATATTCAACATTCCATCACAACAGTTTGATTGAATGCTTCACTGTGGATTGTATGAAATATGGAAGATTCTATCCCTTCTTTCTGATTTCATGAAACAATTTAAGTGAACAGAAAATATTAATTACATTTACCGAATTCTTTACACAATCAGTACTGAATCTATGTTAGTGATAAATGGGTCAAAAAAAATCAGCATGCCCTTACAGGAAACTGATACATTATAGAGCTCAGATTGATATAGTTTCATCCCAAGGCATCTAATCTGTTCTAAGTCCGTCCAATGTCGAAATTGAGACAAGCATTCATTAGATTTCAGTTTCATCCCTGACAGAGCATAACATTGAGGAGCGAGTTCAGATTGTTAGAATAGCGACGATTAGGCTTCATTTTTCTACTATACTTTTCCCAGGATTCTTAAAAACCTTCCGATCTTTTAGCAATCTCCGTACCATTGCCACGTCATCCCATCTCTTAGCAGCTGCAAATATGTTAGACAACAAGGAATATCTCCCACTATGATGTGGCTCCAACTCGACAAGCTGCTTCCCAAGTTCTTCACCTAGTTTGACATGCTCATGAATTCTACAAGCATTAACAAGGGCCCCACATAAGCCAGGATGAGGCTTTACAGGCATTGTCTCCACAAAATCCAATGCTTCCTTAACTAGGCCAGCACGACCAAGTAAATCAACCATGCAACCATAGTGCTCCAATTGAGGCTCAATCTGATAAACTTGAATCATTGTATCAAAAGCTCGCTTCCCTTCATTGACCAAACCTGAATGACTGCACCCAGATAACACACCGATGAAGGTTATACCATTTGGTGGAGGACCTGCGATTTGCATTCTCCAATAGAGTGATAATGTTTGTTTTCCATATCCATTTAATGCCAAGCCAGCTATCATGGAGTTCCACGTCATAACATTCTTTACTTGCATTACATTAAACACAGAAAGAGCTTTCTCAATGCTTCCACACTTTCCATACATGTCCACAAGAGCTGTTCCTATAGTCACATTAACCTCCAATTCCCTTTCCTTTATCAAAGAATGCAACCACATGCCTTCCTCCAATGCTCTGAGCTGTGCACAAGCGGATATGGCACTAACTATTGCCGGCTCATTGGGCATAATCTCAAGCTTGACCATCTCTTTGAAGAGATTCAATGCCTCTACACACATCCCACACCGGGAGTACCCTGATATCATTGCACTCCATGAAGCCACGTTTCTTTGAGGCATTTCATCAAACAGGTCTCGTGCTTTGTAAATATAGCCACTCTTCGCATACCCAGTGATTAATGCGTTCCACGAAATCGCATTTCTACACGGCATGCTATCAAAAAACTGACGTGCTAATTCCAAATTATCCGAATCTGAGTACCCTGTAACCATTGTCGTCCATGACACCACATCAACCACATCAAGGCATTCTTGGAAAACTTTCCGGGCATCCAATAACTCTCCATAAGCAGTGTACATGTTAATAACATTATTTACAACAAAAACATCTGAAGAATAGAACCCGAATTTGATCACATGAGAGTGTAACTGTTGCCCAAGAGCAAGATTCTCTGAAGATGCAACGGAACAAGATTTGATAAGAAAAGGGAAGGTGAAGCTATCTGGGGCGATTCCAGAACGGAGCATTTTGATATAAAAATCGATTGAACAAAGGGATTGGGTGTTGCTTTGGGAGAAGCCGCGGATCATGGTATTGAACATGAAGAGAGACGGGTGGTGGACGTGAGTGAAGAGAGTTCTGGCGTAGTTGAGATCACCGGATTGAGAGATTGCTGCGAAGGCTAAAAATCTGGAGGTGATGAAATGGTCGTCGTAGTTGGCGTAGGCGAAACCGAAAGTGATGAGTCGGGCTTGGAATATCTTCAGTTCGGAAATGGTTGTGAAGGCTGCAAGAGCTTGAGGAAGAGTACAGTGTTGAAGCCTTGCCAACTTTCGACCAAGTTGGCCATAGGCCATGGCTGCATGATCTTGAGCTTATGAATTAGAGTTGGCATATATTTTTTAAGCTTTATATAAACTCGATTTTGGGTTAACATATCCGCCAACTTCACCGAAACAAATGTTTCAAAATCTCCGACCCTCACAAAAATTCCAATCATGAATTGAGTACCTCATCTAAGAGTATTTGTGTCGAGTTTTTGAGATGCATCAAAGAATTTAAAGAAACAAAAAAAAATTGTTTGTTCAACTTCTTGTTTGGATTATCATATTCCAAATAACCAGATTAAATTATTTCTCTACGGCGTAATCCCCATGAGATCAACAACTGGTGAGTGATGATAATGATTAAATCAAAACATAATTCATAATACTATAAACAAAAATCATTCCAACACTGGTATAATGTTATCTCTAATCATAGAAGTAGAACAAAGCTGCCCATAAGAGACCAATTTCAATTAACTTCAAACATGCAAAAGGAACCACTAATGAATAAATTTGAATAAAACTTCTAAGAAAATTAAAATAGAAATTCTAATGCCTCCATAGGCAAGATCTTGATCATTGTTTACCTACAGCTAAATGAATTATTGGATGAGTTTAAAGAACCTAATGGATCATCATATGCCATGCCAGTAACAGCTATTGTTTAAGAGAGCGACTAAAATCACCCCGAAATTGGATTTGTTTACCCCAATTCCTAAGTTCACCCCTTTCACTTTTAAACATTGATATATTTACCCCATATTTTTGTAAAAATTTAAAACAACCCATATTTAATATCTAACTAACCTAAACTAACCTAATTAATATCATCACTCGTCATCTTCACCACTCACCACCGTGATCGGCAACTCATCCCCACCAGCAACTCACCCCACCGAAAAAACACCGATTTCATATCAAAAACCACCATTTTAGTGCCAAAAACTTATAGAAATCTATTACACAGGCTTTCAAGAGTTTTTTTTTTAGCCGTTGCGATGCCAAATCCGCAGTATTGTGGAAGAGATCTCTTCGTCAGATTTTAACAAATCTTCGAAAGAAAAATACAAATCTGGTAAGATTCGTAGTTTATTTTTATTTAAAAGTTATTTTTTCATAGTTTAGACAATGCAAGCTTTGATTTGGTATATGAATCACGAGCAATCGGCACGTCATTGCGAGGAAGGGGGTCTTGGCCCTGTACAACCGAAAGTGAGAGAAGATTCTCGACCAATAGGGCCAAGAGTCAATGCATTGTCTCGGCCAACAGGCTGAGACTCAATGAAGAGTCTCGACTATGGTGGCCGAGATTGTTTATTCAGTCTCGGCCAAGGTGGTCAAGACTGTTTATTCTATCTTGGCAATGGTGGCCGAGACTATTTATTCCATCACGCTCATGGTGGCCAAGACTATTTATTTTTTCTCAACCATGGTGGCTGAGATTGTTTATTTTGTGTCAGCCACCATGGCCGAGACTCTCTCTTCTGTCTCGGCCAGCAGGGCTGAGACTCTACAAGGAGTTTCGATCTTTGTTGGCTGAGACTCTACAAGGAGTCTCGGTCTTTGTTGGCTGAGACTCTCCTTAGTGTTGCTATAATTGGTCAAGACCTAAAGTTGAGAACTATTTATGACAGTTTTTGATTCATATGGTTATTTTCATTTGAATATTATAATAAATTAATGATTAGTTCTATTTTTCGCAAAAATGCTACCAAAAAAGACAAATGTGTTAAGAAATAAACAAAGCAATGAGTCAGAAAGTGCATCTTCTTCTAGGCCCCCATTGACAGCATCACCGAGGTGAGTTATGGTGGCTGCAAGATCTAATCTACCTTCTGTAAGTGAAACCTCCTCCCATTATTCACAATAGGAAAAAGAAGTTGAAGAACAAGAAGCAGGCCAGCTTCATGAAGAACATGAAGAAAGTGAACATGTTATTGGACCTTTTTCTTGGTGGTCCGTCTGATCTGTCAGTTCTTAAGAGCTTTAAACACCATGTTGTTGCTGCAGTATGGAATAATGAGGTGAATTTAACCTAGGATTTCAATCTGGTTGGAAAGTTCCTCTATCAAGCTATCCATCTCTGTCTAGTCAAGACACTACCTTTAGCATCTTTTTCGAACTCAAGTAAGTATTTTGCCCTAAATTTTTACCTTCTAATTTTCTTTTATAAAAAGTAAGAATGTTGTTCAACTTTGACTACTCGTATGACCTAGTGGGATAACCTCTAGATCAAACGACAAGACCAAAGTCTACCTAACAACCGCGCTTTCTAGAACTGAAAAATTCATCACCCTTCAATATTTAGTTTTACTCGGGACAAGGCTTACTCATTGTTAGCTTAACTGTCAATCTTTGTATCCGAACAAAACATTTCAAAACATATACTTTTTTTTTCAAAACAACTTTTTAAAGCATTTTTAATTTAAAAAAATAGAAGGCGGGACATTCTAAATTTAACTCAAAATGTAGGTCTTACCTAATTGAGTCAATACTTTCTAAATCTAATACCACCATTGGTATAAGATCACACTTTATACTTCTACCCAACAACTAATGTGTAACACCCCTTCTCCCATGCCCGGGCCCACGTCATCCGATGGTATATTTTCCTTTAATATTTTTGGGCCACCAAAGAGGCAGGCTCGTGGTACGTTCACCTTTTTTTCTTTCTAAATCCCACATCCATGAGATATCATGTGCACATTAATTTATGTACAAAATAATTTATAAAAATTTATGACACCATGGAATAAAATAAATCCTTCAGCATTTAATGAAAAAATCCAATAGTAATAATTCAATTTTTATTACAATAAAATAAAATAAATAGATTTGAGCCCACATGCTTTACAATGAATTTAAATAAAAATTTGTAACACCCTGGACCCCAAGACTTTCAATTAGACTCAACGACAAGCTGGGTCGGGGTGGTATTACATTTACAAGTACAAAACTTGCATCTCGATTCCTTTATTCTAACTCTTATTGAACCTTTCATGAGTACTTTACCCAATTTGATCAATTTTACATTTAATAAGGCATTACAAGTAGAAAAAAGAATATTTTTAATTTTTTATTTATTAAAAAAATAAAAAAGTACATTATTGAATTCATATCAAGAGTACATAACTCAAAATTTTAAAATAAAAATTCAGCAGAAGTCAAATAAATCTAAAGTGGTCAACATGGCCTTACATTGAAAAAAAAAGGAACTTTTCAATAATAGCTACTATCAGATTTTTATTGCCATCATATTCAATTTTTTGAAATGTTAAAAAGAGAGGGGTGAGCACATAGCCTAGTGGATCATCTATCAAACAACTAGCTTATTATTTTAAATTTCTAGCACATCCCAATTCCCTCGCCTTCAAACATTAAGTGATTCATACATCAAATTGGTTCAAGTTGACGTTATGACTAAAAGGGGTTCTACTCCCTTAATGTTCTTAATTTAGATATCCCTCTTTAGGGTGGAAATACATTCTTTTGTTACCTTCCATTGGACGCCATGTACCAAGTATCTCTTAGTTGCATTTTGCAACAACACGCTCCAAGCATGTGTTAAGAATACCCATAGCAACCATACGGGTTACTATGACAGTACATGACTCTTATCTTTACTTTCTCACATTAAAATTCACATAATCATGATACTAAATCAGAATATTATATCTTAGAATTTAAATATTTAAGAAAGTATGAAAACATAGCATGCTTAAAAACTTAAAAGCAAACCTAAGCATGGTTTGTAGGCATAGTATGATCTCTTGAGTAATTAAAAACATGCAAACATGCTAAATTGAAATTAAATATGATCAATCATGCTAAAACTGAATAAATCATGTTTTAAACTAAAAAATAAACATGCATGAACATGTTAGGAACTTGAAATAACAAGATAGAAGTCCTAGAAATCCCATCTACCTCAATTCGAGTTTCTTTTTGAATCCAGCAAAGGTTCCCCTTATCTACCACTTTCAAAACTTCAATAACTTTTAACCACCAGCAAAAACACTCAAAATAACTCACTAGAAGACTGAAATTAAAGCTTCTCACTTGTGAATACAAGAGAAGTGAGAAGAGGGCTTAGAACAAACAAAGAGGAAAGTGTTAACTCTTTGCTTTGGGATGAGAAGAATGAGAGCATGAGGGAGTTTATATAGATGTTCAAGAATAGGAGGGGGACATCTTGGTTAGTCTTGGGCAGTTTGCGCAACTCACAAAGTTTGGACAAGTTTCCAAACAAGAGGGAACGGTTTGCATAAAGAGGTTAAGTGTGCTCATAGTTGGCAAATGAGACCTCTATGACTTTCTAATTCAAGAGATATGAGCACAATGTTCTTTCCTAACTATGCGTGAACACAAAAGAAGTTTAAATCATATTCTAATTCAAATGGGATGTCCCATATGTGTTCGTGGCAACTTTCCTTTTTGGTTTCCTTGCTTGCTCATCACACAAACACACAAAGAATACTTTTCCATTCTCTTATTTCTTGGACATCAAGCATGGGTGTATACTATCAGATTTGAGGGGACACTATATATGTAATACCTAAAATTTTAGTGACATAATAACTGAAATTTGAGTTTAAAACACATTTTATTAGCACATATACTTATATATTCATATATATATATATATATACATATATATTTTTCATTGATATGCAATTAATTAGTTAGCATCAAAGTATAAAGGGATATGCATTGATTAATATTAGACATATAGAATTGTTGGGTAAATATACGCTTCTCCATTCGAATAAGAAAATAATATTTTTAGTATGATATTAATATAGAAAATTATGTGTATAAAGTATTCATTAGATGCACTCATGAAAAATAATATTTCGTTTAGTATGATAGTAATATACATAGAGAAGTATATGTGTAAAGGAAATGCATTCATGAATGAAATATCTCATTTGGTGTGATGTTAAGGTATGCACATGTAGGAAGTGATAATCCCACATTGGAAAGAGAGAAACACTATTTGGAAGAGGGCCCTATATAAACCCCCCTACTCCACCCATTTCATTCATCCAAAAGACAAGAGTTGAAAATTTCTCTTGCTCTCTCTCTTTACCTCCTTCTTGGCAACCTTAGTTCTAGTTCTTCTTTGCTTGAGCTATTCTAAATAGTTCGCAAAGTAGTAGCAACGAAGTGCTACAAAGAATTTAGGAAGCGATCTCGATGTGAGTTTCTTTCCTTTCTTTTAATTTATTATTTTGACTTAGATAATGCTTGCTTATTTGGTTAGCTTGATTTTTTTTGCTTTTATTCTTGTTCTTTGCATTTATGTCATTCAATTATTATGTTGCATGACCAAAAGAGTATGCTCTGTAGTTGCGTTTCGTATGATCTTCTACATCAGAAATCGAAAGTCATTTTTCCTATTTAAGAGAGTATGCTTTGTAGTTACATCTCGTACAATCTTCTACATCAGAAATCGAAAATCTGTGCTTCTGTTGATTTAAGATGTTATACTGTTTAGTATGTTTAATTATTGTTGAAATATTTATTTACTATTTCTTGCACACAAAAATAAGATTAAATAAGATTTCAACCACGTACCGGTACGGGGGACTTTTTGTGTTCCATGTAGAATTGGAACTGACTGTCAATACTAACACCAGAATGGAACGAGTTTCAAGAATGATCCCACTAGAGATGGGTTTGAGTTTTAGAATTGATCTCTCTCCCTAGATCTGGAGCACAGAGGTTATTCCCGTTCAGTTTAAATTACGACTAAATTAATATATTGGTTGAATCGAATTAATCTCTGAAAGTGTTTGATATGCTTGCATTGTTTGGTTGAAATAATGGATTAAATAGATGGAATGATTCACTGGGTTTTTTAGCTTACCCTATATTTTTCACATCTCAGGGAATTAATCAGCTTACGAGGAGATTTATCTATTGAAAGTTTTTATTTATTTCAATGTAGGGCGCATTGGCCCAAGCTAAATCATATATTTCAGCTTTGAATTTATTTTTCGCTGTAATGGATTATTGTACTCAAAATTTTTGAATGAATAAATGAAAAATCTTATTTACCATGATGTCATTTAGTACATAGACTAATGTACACAGGAACCCTAATGGATTTGGGTCTAAGAAGAAGAAAATGTAGCACGGGCTCGTCTCTCGGGCATCCCAAGATTTTTGATCAAAGAGAGTTGAACCATTAGATGACGTGGAAGAAGGGGGACTTAGGAGGCGGGGTGTTACAATATAATAGTCAAACATGCTCATCTTGGTTCTAGAAAACTATCTAAATAGGGTTACTCACATGTGTCCACACAGACATGTACATGGTTGGGCTGATTTTGGCTTAAGTGGCTGTGGGTGTACACAATCAAGTGGGGATGTATGTGGAATCATATCTCATGATTCCTAGTGTAACACCCCCAGCTCTCGTTCTTTCTCTATCACATACATCATAGGTGACGTGGTGGTCTCGTGGCTTGAGACGTCATTTCTTTTGAGTGCAGTCAGTCCTACTTTCGATCTGAGAACTGGGGATATTACTTTTTCTTTTCTTCATTTATCTGTTAGTTTTAACAATTCATATCCAAGAGATAAAATTTAAATACAATACATCTGAAAACATTACTTCATTATCAGAGTTATGAATAATTTTGTG
>JAJIYU010015708.1:0-12543 GCA_030144865.1 Tinospora cordifolia | reverse complement strand
TATGAATTTCAGTTATTTCTTATACTATTGCCTTATTAAATTCTTAATTTTAAGTTATGTACGGTTAAATACGATTAAGGCATGAAATGACTGAAATAGAAAGTCAAGTGTACGTCGCTTGTAATGTAACACCGGCCCGGCCCACCGTTTGGTTTAGTCCACTGTAAAAAAAAAATGGTGAATGCGTCCAATGCTTAATGATACGGGGGTTGGGGTGTTACATGAGACCCTAGGTCTAGGTAGAAACTGAGTGTTGTCTTGGAAGTACAGTGGATCATAAATAAATTAAAAGCTTGTATGACATAGGTTAGAGACTGATAACATGTTTAAACGCACACATGTTTGCTCAGGACCTGAGTTTGGGAGGAGTCTGTATCTCTGGCCTCTATGTAGAATGGGGTGCATAGAGATTTGGGGGTATGGAAGAATCTTGGATTCGGAGAATGATGGACCATGTTTGGTGAGTGATCGATTTCTTTGGCTGAACTTGTACGCACTGTATTGTACTGGGATAGGGCGGTACAGTATGGTGGGGTTTGCATCAGCCTTAGAACACGTCTGTAGGTGCACTGTCGCGCTATTTTTAACCAAGGGCCCAGTTAAAAATGGTGGAACAGTTGCAGTCATGGATATTGAGACACTTGCGCCATTGTTTGGGTGCAAAGTAATTCTGGTGGAAGTCTATGTAGAAAGGTCAGTGTGGGATGGGGCACATGGACCTGAAAGCATAGATGGAAGCTTTAGGATTGCATTATGCTAGCGTGCATTGCTTGCTTGTTTGTTGGGTGATTGTTTGTTACATATATAGTTTGCTTGTTTTGAGTATCACAACCCAAACTCTTGTACCCAGAAATAAACAAAATGCTGCCGAATTAGGAGCATAAACTCCTAGACAACTAAAACAAAGCAAGAACTTAGAGACAATGCGCCTAGAGTCACCCTAGCACGATAAACGCGAAAGGGTATAAGTGGGTTAAAACAAATGGTGGTTGTTACAAATTACAATATTCAAACGCTAAGGAAAACAAGAAAATGTTAAGATCTGGATTTTACATAAGAACAATTTGACATTATCGAAAAAAAGGGAAATCATGTTTCATTATGAAAAAAAAAAAAAAAAAAAGGAATATTGGATATTAAACCACGTATTTGACTTATAGATAGTGTTGAGAGGATAATAGCTCTAGATGAGTGTAGAGCCAAACCAGAATAAAGAAGTGATAATAACCCTATCTTAGAGTTATCAACAAAGGCAGTGGAAATTGCAAAACTTATAGTTGAGATCTCATAAAGAGTGATGTTGGAGGTTACTCTTAGAATTGTGGGCAAGTGGTGAGAACCCTGCAGCCAATAATGACACTACAACCACTAGTACTAATATAGCCATAGACTTCATTTCTATCTTAGGCTCATCAGGAGGCTGGATTTCCTAACATAGTGTCACCGACTAGGTTAATCAATTAGGAAAGAGAGCAATAAGGGTTGTTAATTAAATTTCAGAAGCTGTGACCCATTCTATGTGTGGGAGATTGTAGTGAGAACACTGATGATAGAATAGGGTGATTGGACAAGTGCCGACTTGAGCCATCTGTGCCAAAACCTCAATTCAAAAGCTATACTTGTTTGCCACATAAAATGCCAGACTAGATGATGAATGAAAATGAAAATGTTTGAACAACTCAAGTCCATCCTAGGTAAGAGCATACAACAAATTATTGGTAAGCTTCCACAACTCTTTTAGGGAAATGTCATAGATGTCGCGCATGATATATGGGTTAGAATATCATGGTTCCAATATTAAATTATGGCAGAGTTGCGAACTCGTAGTCCTTCTCAGTACTAATTCAAAAAGAAGGCTACGTTCACAATCTTCTTACTGAAAATAAGACACATATTATTCCAAAATCACCAATGATAATTGAAGACATGATGCCTCAAGCTAAAAGGTGGTGGCTACTATGGAACTATTCAGTTACCTGAAAGATTTGAGGAAATTTAATTGATTCTCGAGGGATGTTTTCAAAGGAGCAAGAAGCTAATAGCTATTATCATTGCAAGATGATAAATCTGATAAATAGACTTTGACAGAACATGGAAGGATCCTCTGTGTAGGATTAGAGTAGCATAGCGGAAGTGTAATGGGCTAGTGGAAAATATAGATCGATGGATAACACTAGTCAACTTGATTCAAATTTTGAGGATGAAATTTCATTTAAAGGGGGGTAGATTGTAACATCTCAGAACTTTGCGAGCGTGCCACGTCGCGAGCAAAAAATAAAATAAAATAAAAATCTAAGATTTATTAGAGAATGAAAAAAAATTATATTAATTAATGAGAAAAATAATAAAAATAAATAAATAATATGCAAGGTTCGTGGGAAAAAAATAATAAAAATATATTTATAATAATCATAAAAATAATAATGAATGAATTCAAATTTTCTTTTTAGAAAAAAAAAATTATATATTACACGATACTCGCACAAGTGTGATGGTGCGAGTATGTGCGCATTGCTCTAAGAAAAATAGATAAAAGTTTATTTTTCAAGCGTGAGATTAAGATGAAAAAAAACATCGAAAACTCATTTTGCGAGTTTTAGGGCCAAAACAATTAATTAAAAAAATGAAATGAAGCTTGCTTTCTACAATTGAAAAAAAAGGAGAAACAAAAAAAAAAACGGAACTTGCTGGAAATTTGGGAGGGGCTTCACTAACCACAAAGATCAAGGTGGAAAGAAGAAAAAAAAAAAATCTAGGTTGACGATGGCCAAAAGAATAAAAATGAAGAATAGAGCAAAACAGAACAACAAGAATCAGGATCTTGCTGGTGCGTTCAAATCGCACGATGGAGAAGAAGAAAAGGGGGTTGCTGCATTTGGGCAAAGAGGAGGTAACTCAGCTGCTACGATTTGGACTGAAATGAAGATTGACGATGAAGTTGTGCGTGAGAGAAGAAGCAGATGCTGCTGCTGCTTAGACGAAAGAGAGAAGACACAATTGCATCCTGCGCGAAGAAAACAAAGCCCTAGCTGTTATTTGTGCACAGAGAACTAAGAATAGAATCATTGTGGTTGCGCAGCGTGAGAGAAGAAGAAGGTTCGCGATCTGGTGTAAATGAAGTGGAGGAAAAGCTCTATTGCATTTGGGACGAAGAGGACGAACAAAAACCAGCTACGTTGTGCGTGTTGCTAGAGTGAATCGCAGACGGAGGAGTGAAATCTGCTGGTGCGTTTTGATGTTCTAGGGCATCGATTAAGACTTTTGCTAGTTGTAGTTGCAGCTGTTGGCTGTGAAAGGGGAAGATGAAGCACAAAACCAGCACGTTGCTGGTTTTGGTTGTTGTACACTTTGGGACATGAAAGACAAATAGAAGGGAAAATTGTGATGTCGGATGGCAAGCTGAACGTTGATTTGAGTTAGTGAACCAAGAGGAAGAAAATCGAAATTCACTTTGATTGTTGCAGCTAAAATCCTAGGCGCTGGAGAAGGGAAAATCTGGTATGGGATTTGATGCGGGCTGGGTTGCTTTTGTGAGGTGCATTTTTCGATTTGGGTCTCTCTGCTACTTGATCGTGATTTGAGGGAAAAATTGTTTGGGTGTTTTTGCCGCTATTTGACTGTGATTTGGAGCATATTTTGTTTGAGTATTTTGCTGCTACTTAACTGTGAAGGAAGGTGATGATTTTTGAAAATGAAGAATGATGAATAGCCTTTTCTTTGAGTGACTAATCTGAAAAATTGGGCCGTATTGGTGTTTGTTGGCCGTTGGTTATTGATTTGGGATTTTCTAATGATGAACGTGATGTGGTAAATGGAGAAGGAATTTCATATTTAGAAAGAGGAACATGTGGATGAAATTTGGAGTTTTGTGAAGGTATTATAATGATCAAAATAGAGGAAGAACGTAAAGCATGATGGAATAAGGATATTTAATTTTTGCTACATGAAGGGCAACGTGCAACAACGAACTCCATTGTGGGGCGTCGCTTGCACGAAGAAGACAAAGAAGGATATAAAAATAAATTTATTTTATTTTAGTAAATTTTGTGATCTCCAACTAAAATTAATTTAGAATAAATTATAAAAATATTTTAGCTTAAATTTAAAAAGTTTAGAAAATTTGAAAGGAAGTTCATTTTTTTTGAAATCTAAATTAAAGGATTTCATTGATAAAATCATAAATCAATTAGAAAAAGATTATATAATAGATGAAGAATAATATTAGAAGATAAAAAAAAATCTAATTATTCGAATTGGTTGAAAACTTAAAAAATAAACCCCTAGAAATTTATAATCTTTTATAAGAAAAGAATAAAATTTTAGGCTCTGAAACTAAACTTATAACAGTCAGAAGTCTTATTTTGTTCGTAACTAATTTATTTATGATATAAATAGGTTATTTAAATCTATGGAGATTTTTAAGTAATAAAATAGAAATTTGAGACTTAATTTAAATATTAGATACAAAAATCTTATTTTAAGTAAAATAAGATTTATTGAACATAAGTTATTTATTTTTAGAATTCAAAATTTAATTTTAGTGGTTCTAAATTAATTTCTTGGATCTAAGTAAACTTATTTAAAAATGAATAAATGTAGAAGCTTGGAAATAAATTATTAAAGTATAAACTTATTTAAAAATGAATAAATGTAGAAGCTTGGAAATAAATTATTAAAGTTTTAAATTTCAAATTGTGGAAATTCAGAGGACTTAGAAAATTATTTAATTTAGAATATTTACAATTCTAGCATTTAAGAATAATCCTAAATTAGTTAAAACTGATATCTAAACTACGTAATTAATTTAGAAATTATTTATGTTTAAAAATATTTTGAATAAGATTAAATCTGAATTAAGAACTTAGAGAATCTCATTAATTATTGAATTACAGATTTTACAAGTTAGAGTACCGAATAACTCGAAAGAAAGCAAGGTCACCCTGAAGATCGGCAGAATCAGGTGGGCGTGACTTCGTTACTTTTATGTATTATATAGATTTAAGATTCAAAACATTTAGGTGATAGTCTTAGATGAATTATAATTTCATTGAAAAATTTATTGAACATGTTTGATGTGTCGAAATGATGATGTTTGCTTGATAGTATAGTGAATAATTAACAAATTCATTATATGCTTGATTGATTCATGATTTGCATAAATAGAAGAATGCATTCGATAGTATTATTTATTCATTTGAACACCATGTAAATTGCATTTTCGTGACATTGATTATTTATTCGAATTGATATTAATTTTCATACGAATCTTATTAATTCCTTATTACGTTGTGTGATGCTTTTCTTTTATTGATGCTTATTTGTAAAACTAAAATAAGACAATGGGTTATTAAGAATTCACATACCGGTGCGATTGATGAGCTTGAAGCGGATCGAGGTAGTATCTCCTATATGCCACCGCTTGAGATTACTGAGCTACAAGACGGATTATAAGTATTCTCATCCTTGAGCTACCTGCGACAACTCAAAGTCTTTGAGAAACGGTACGAGCTGCAGTAAGTACACTTTATTAGACTGTAATACTGATAATATGACTAATTTTAGATAGTATTCAAAACTTTCTATGATTAGACGAGATCATGGGAAATAGCGAGAGGCATCCCAACCCTCTTCCGATCTCAGACTTCGACCAAAACTAAATGAATGTTTGACATACCTAATGTTTGAAAGTGTTTGTAATGTTTTGCATTGGGTCTATGTAATGCGTGTGATGTGTAGGAATGATCCACTAGGCTTTCGAGCTCATTCCCATTTTATTTTTCAGGAACACCTGGACGTAGTACACAGTAGTATACATCAGAAGACTCGCACTTTCTATTGGACACCTCATGGGAAGGTTTTCCAGGGTGGGTGGCTTTGGAGATCATATTTTATTTATTTCTACTAAAACAATTTTTATGTATTTATTTTGATTTTAAATTCAGTATATCAGATTATTGAATAATATTATATGTTTAACATTTTCTGTTTTAATAAAAGTTTTAAAGTGATTCCGCTGCGTGATTTATGATTCGTAATCTCTGATTTAAGTTGTCTTATTTAACTGTAGAAATTTGGTTAATCATTAAGAAATTATTTTGATCTTTTGGTTTTGTACAAAATGTACTTTGAAATATTTTTCTGGAAACTACTACCTGATTTGAAAATTGAAATTGGAGAAAAAGATTTTTGACTGAAGAGGAATTTAAGTAGCATCTCGATTTTCAACTGGCGACGATCCATACGTGAAATAACACGTGACAGGAAGTTCGGTTGAAAAATCGGGGTGTTACAGATTGGAATGAGAAGTGAAAAAAATCATTCCATGAGAAGAATCGGGGTGTAAACAATCATTCCAAGAACTGAAAAAAAGATTGACTATGACCCTTATCATAGTTACTCCAACCCATGGTGTTACCTATACCCTCTATACTGATGCCTCGCTGAGTGGACTTGGAGCAGTGTTGATGCAAGAAAGACGAGTAGTCACTTATGCCTCACGACAACTGAAGGTCCATGAGAAGAATTACCCTACTCACGACCTAGAATTAGCAACCATCGTATTTGCCCTGAAGATTTGAAAATACTACCTTTATAGTGAAAAATTTGATCTATTTTTAGATCATTAGAACTTGAAGTACATCTACAACCAGAAAGAGTTGAACCTCAAGCAACGTAGGTGGATGGAGTTCTTCAAGGACTATGATTTTCAATTACGCTACCATTCAAGGAAGGCCAATGTGGTGATTGATGCCTTGAGTAGAAAGTTCAACCACCAGGAGGAAGAAAAGGGCTAGATGTACCAGTTAATCGAAGACTTTAGGTTGGGAATAACCTTGAATGACAAGCAAGCCTACCTTTACAATATTTCTTGCCAACCGAATCTACTACATCAAATCAGGGAAGAACAAAGGCAAGAGAAGCGGCTTGTGGGATTCATAAAAGGAGTTGAATAGGGTAAGCTTTTTGACTTTAGGTTAGATGTTGAGAATATCCTAAGGCTCGGAGAGAGGATCTGTGTACCTTAGAATGGATAGAGCAAGCAGACCATACTGGATGAGACTCACTAAACCAAGTATACAATGCATCCTGGTGAGGATAAGATGTACCAGAACCTCAGGAAAACCTATTCGTGGAGAGGAATGAAAAGGGACATAGCCAAATACATCTCTAAGTGCTTAACATGTCAACAAGTAAAAGCAAAACATCGGAAACCCTCTGGAATGTTACAACCACTCCCTATCCCTAAATGGAAGTAGGATAATATTGCCATGGATTTTGTCAGTCGTTTACCCAGGAATCAAAAAGGAGAAGATACAGTTTGAGTGATTGTGGATCGTCTCACCAACGTAACTCACTTCTTGCCAATTAGATCCACAGACCAAGTTCGTAAGCTGGGATAAATCTATGTGAAAGAAATCTTTAGGCTTTATGGTGTGCCCAAGACTATTTTGTCTGACAGAAACTCTCGCTTCCCTTCACAATTCTGACAGAATCCACAAAAGACGGGTACTAAGCTCACCATGAGTACAACATTTCACCCTCAGACCGATGGTTAGTCTGAGAGAGTTGTCTAAATTTTAGAGGATATGTTGAGATCTTGTGTTTTAGACGTCAAGGGGAATTGGAGCAAATACTTATACCTGGTAGAGTTTGCCAATAAGAATAGTTATCAAGCGAGTATTAACATGGCTCCATTCGAGGCTCTTTATGGAAGGCCCTGCAGATCACCTACCTTGGGCTAAACTTGAGGATTATGCATTAACTGGACCAGATTTGGTGGAAGAAATGAATAACCAAGTCAAGTTAATATAGAAAAGGTTGATTACAGCACAGAGTCATCAGAAGAGCTATGCTAACAAGAGGAGAAGACCACTAGAGTTCTAAGCTCAGGACAAGGTATTTTTGAGAATTAGTCCTCAGAAGGGCATCAAGAGGTTCGAATTCAAAGGAAAGTTATCCCTGAGGTTTGTTGGACCTTTTGAAATACTTAGAATACTTGGGGAATGTGCTTATGAGTTGGACCTACCAAACCAAATAACTTTAGCTCATAACATATTCTATGTATCCATGTTGAGAAAGTACGAACCTGACCCCTCTCACATCATCTACTGGGAAGAAGTGAATATTCAAGATGATGCTATTATGAGGAAACAGTAGTCAGAATCCTCGATCATAAAGTACAGAATCTACGAAGGAAGCATATTTCGTTAATAACTGCAGAAACATCACAGGGTGGAAGAAGCTACCTTGGAACTCAAAAGAGAGATGAAGACTAAGTATCCACACCCATTCACTAGAAATCCTTAGTTGTGCACAAATTTCGAGGATAAAATTTTTCTAAGGAGGGTAGGTTGTAATATCTAAATTCTTTGTACTCAATTAAATGAAACTTTATCATTTATTTAGTGAAATTTGGGTGTAAAATGAAGTCAGACTCATTTCAAGGCTAAATCTGTTAGGTTCCAAAACTCTCATTTAGTGCCCCTTAGGGATCCAAAACAACTTGAAATGAAGTAAGTGACATGAACCAACTAAGGGGATAACATATCCAAAAATTAGAACAATTGGTCGAGTTAGGGTTTTCATTTGCCAAACGCCCTTCAAGGGGTTTAAATTAGAAAGAATTGTCATTTAGGGTACTTTAAGGGATCGAAATGACTCGAAACAAAACGGAATGACACGAACTAACAAAATGAATGACATATCCAAAAATTAGAACAATTGGCCAAGATTTGAATTTTCATTTGCCTAGTAACCTCAGTGGGTCTTAAATAAGGAAAGTTTTTTAAGGAAAATCACCTAGGGCCAAATCATACTTAAAATATGCATTAGGTTCATGTGATTCCAAAACTGTAGGATATAAATCATAATTCTATGTAAATAAGGAGATATTAATTTTTATTTGATCTTTGTGAATCCATGAAGTCATGGCCACCCCTAACATGTGCAAGTTACATGGGTGGAACACCATGATCATGTGCACCCTACGCTACACAAAGCTCCATGGGACGTGTCCATTATTTGAATCCTTGTAAAATGATCCCATGTTCCATGCAAATGATTCAATACATCCACATTAGTAGACATTTTATATGGTCTAGAAACCATGAGACATGATTTCATATACACCCCAACTTGATTGTGTACACCCACATCCACTTAAGCCAGAATTGGCCCAACCATGTACATGTGTGTGCACACACATGTGAGCAACCCTATTTAGATAGTTTATTGGAACTAAGATGAGCATCTTTGACTATTATTTGGTGTCCTCTCAAATCTGATATTATGCACCCATGCTCGATGTCCTAGAAATAAGAGAATGGGAAAGTATTCCTTGTGTGTTTGCTTGATGAGCAAGCAAGGACCAAAAAGGAAAGTTGCCATAAGCACACGTGGGATGTCCCATTTGAATTAGAATATGATTTAAACCTTTTTTGTGTTCACACATAGTTAGGAAACAAGATTGTACTTATATCTTTTGAATTAGAAAACCATAGTGGTCCTACTTGCCAACCATGAGCACATTTGCCTTCTTTATGCAAACCATCCCTTATGAGTTTGGAAATATGGCCAAACACGGTGAGCTGCCCTAGATTCCCCCTTGTGCTCATGAACACCTATAAATACCCCCTCTTGCTCACATTCATCTCATCCCAAAGAAAAGAGTTGACACTTCCCTCTTTGTTTGTTCTTGCCCTCTTCTTGGCACCCCTTTTCACTCTCTTTTCTTTTTTGTGTGAGAAGTTCTTATTTCAATATTTTAGAGAGTTGTTGAAGTAGTTTTGATAGTGATTAGAAGTTTTTGAAGTTCTGAAAGTGGTAAATAATGGAAACCTCTGTCAGATTCTACAAAGAAACTCGGATTAAGGTGGAGGGGATTTCTTGAACTTCTACATTGCTCTTTTAAATTTCTAGCATGTTCATGCTTGTTTAAATTCTAATTTTCAGCATGTTTTATTTTAGTTTCAGCATGTTTAATCATACTTTAATTTAGTTCAGCATGTTTTTATGTTTTAATCACTCATGAGAGTATGTCATGCTTAGAATCTTTGTTTAGCATTTAATTCAATGTTTCAAGCATGCTATGTAATGTTTTCATGCTTTCTTGGTTGTATAAAATTTTGATATTTATATTTTGAATTTCTTTTATGATTAGGTGATTCTTAAATATAAGAAATCAAAGATAAGAACCATATACTGTCATAGTGACCCGTATGGGTGCTATGGGTGTTCTTAACACATGCTTGGAGTGTGTGGTTGTGGGGTGCGACTAAGAGATACTTGGTATGAAGCATCTAATGGAAAGTGATAAAGAAATATCTTTCCACCCTAAAGAAAGGTATCTAAATTAAGAATATCAAGGTAGTAGAACCCCTTTCAGTCTTAACGTCAACTACAACTAAAAAGTTTCTTGAATCACTTAATGCATGAAAGTATTTGAATTTGGATGTGCTATTGATTTGAAATAGTAACTTAGTTGTTTAATGAATAATCCACTAGGCTATGTGCTCACCGCTTCCTTTTATTTTTTAGGAATTTGAAATGAATGATCAAGCTTGCTAAAGAATTAGTAAGTCTATTTTTAGAAAGTTTCTATGTAAGAGTATATTGCCCAAATTTTGAATAAAAACTTTCACTGAATTTTTGTTTTAAATTTTAGAGTTATTTACTCTTTCTTTTGATTATATGAATTCAATAATGCATTTCTTTATTTTATTTGGAATAAATAAAGAGTTTGAAGTTTTTCGTTATTCACTTGTATTATCTTGTTAAAAATTAAACTTAATGGAAGTATATTTATGAGTATTTCAATAAGTGTTAGAATAAAGGAATTAAGATGCAAGTTGCATACTTGTAAATGTAACATAGAACCCAACTTGCCTTGTGGTTGAGCTTAAACCTGTCTCTAGGAGGTTAGGGTGTTACATTTGCGCATTTTATTTTTGTACTTAATTGAACAGGGTTTGTGCCCCCTTTCTTTTAAACTGATCTTTTATATGTAATGAAAAGTTTTGGATTTATTGTAGAGATTTTAAAATTGTTTAAATTTGAACTTTCAATTTACTATTTTACTTGAAATTTCATTGATCCAATTTATGTATATAGAGGTTTTATTTCAAAATTTTCATGTCTATTTAAATTGATTTTATCGTTGCTTGATAAAAAGAAAGAGATAGAGAAAATCAGAGTGTGGAAAGAATTTAGTAGCACCGTTAACTCTTGGCAGACAATATAGCAACAGCTTCTCCAGTCGAGTGGGCGCACTTGCTACATGCGTGGCCCTAGGGAACCCATGGGAGTGGGAGTTAGGGTGTTACACCCTAAAACTTTCAATTGCACTTAACCACAAGGCGGACTAGGCCAGTGTTACTTTACAAGTACACAACTTGACTTTCTATTTCGTTTATCTCATGCCTTAAACAAAAGTACTTAACTCAACATTTATTGATGAATTTCAGTAAGGCAATTATACAAGATATAAAAGAAATTAAATTCAAATCTTTATTGATTTAATAAAATAAGGGACAAATACATAACTTGAAATAGAAATTTATTTCAATGGAAGTCCTACATTCTAAATATTCAAAATTTGGACTATAAGTCCTTACATCAAATAACCATAGAAACTTTCTAAAAACTAACATCCTAAGTTTTTAACATGCATCATCATGTGTTTAATTTCCTAAAAAGATAAGAGAGGAAGGGTGAACACATACTTTTTAAAACAACCAATTTACTAATTTGGATTAACAACACATTCAAATTCAAACACTCGTAAATCATTATCCGCTTCAAACAATATTTCGTCTATAGTTGTAAATTTGATTGAAAGTGTTTCAAAGCCCTTAATGTTCTATATCAAAATACCTCCAAAGTGAAAAGGCATTCCTTATGCCAAATTTTATTGGACTTAGGGCCTAACCCATATTCCAAGTATTTTGGGACATCACCCATGTGAACTAATCACATGTAAAGAACACCCACAGTAACCCTCATGTTCACTATGATAGTGCGTGGTCCTTAATCTCAACATCTTTCATTAAATCTCATACTCATGAATCATAAATAACATAATTTTAGCATGTTTAACATATGAACATTCAAAGCATGAAAATAAATACATAGTATGCATCATACTTTAAAATAAACCTAAACATGCATAATCTAAGCATGCATGGTTTCATGATCAGCTAACATGACATACATACAAATCTGAAATTTAAATCATGTTCTTCAAACCTAAATATGCATACTAAACTAAAATCAAGCATACATGAACTTGGTATTAAACTAAACAGGTACAATAGAGCTTTGAGAAGTCACTTCCACCTCCATTGCGTGTTTGGTTAAAATTCGACAGAGTTTCCCCTCTTCAACATGTCTAACGCTCAAAGACAACTCAAGAACACTCAATTAAACACCAAAGCACACAAGAATAGTTCAAGGTTATTCAAGAACTAAGGGGGTTGTCAGAAGAAGGTAGAGAATGCAAAGAGGACTAGTATGCTCTTGGTTCGAGACAAGGAAGAATCAAAGCAT
>JAJIYU010015707.1:0-12515 GCA_030144865.1 Tinospora cordifolia | reverse complement strand
GGAAATTTAAAAAGGCAAAGTTCCAAAATTACAACCTTAAAGATATAAAAAACGACGTGCATATGAAACAAACAAAAGAAATAATATGACAAAAATCACCCATTCAGATCCATCCCTGTATCCGCTTTTCCTCTGAATCTTTTTGCTTCGTGTACAAAAGCTCCAAGAAAGTAATAGACCCTCTTCGCTCAGTACTGATAAAAAGATTCCTACAAATTTACTTAAACTCACAGGAGTAGTGCCAATCGTACGGCAAAGCCAAGTGGTACAGCAAAATGGCAGGGTAGAAGCAGGGAAGGAAACTAGAAGCTGCCAAATTGAATCAATCTCCCACTTAAAGACAAAAAGATGCAGCAAGAAGCCCAGAACTAGGGCATCTGCCTGCATCTAAAGCGTGGTTCCAATAGCAGTAGATCCTTGATCAATTTCCTTGCGGGACGATTCCCATAATTGTTGCTCTATCGCCAGTTTCTTCAGTTCTACCAAACCTCGCTCCACTGCAATGAAGTATTTGAATAATGAATAACCATTACTCATAGCACAAGTCGAGCTTGTAAGCAAAAACATTATCAGACTCCACTGTTGCTTAGCATAGTTTACAAGAATGCCAAAAGTTATTTACATCACAAAAGATGCACCTCAGAATTATAAATAACGAGTCATAAGAGACCAATCAAGTTCTGGTTATAAGGGATTTACCATGGAAGAGCACATAGTTTGTCTTCTTACTGTACTATGAGTTGGGAACCAATTTCAAAGTTTCTATTTTACATGTATTAGAAAGTGGAACTGCACCTTAAGTATCATCATACATATATGATCAACATATCCATTGAGTTAAAAATAAAAAAGATCTGTAAGACCGCAATTACGCCACCTATTCTTTATGAAGCAAAATGTTGGTTGGAAAAAGAGAACGTATCAACAATAAGTGTATAGAAATGTGAACTTAGAATAAGCATATAATAAGATATTAAAAGATAAAACTAGGAATAAACCTATTTAAGAACTTGTAAGAGAAGCCCGATTGGAGAGAAACTGATAGGTGAACATATTAAGATAGGGAAATAATGAAGGGATTTACTCGGCTGGAGTACCATGTGTACAAGTTGCATGAATCATCCAAGAACCATGCATATTGAGGCGGCTCAGAATGATCTCCAGGGTAGGAATGCATGAGTACACCAATTGAGTCGCTCTAACATCATCCATTAAGATGATACAACACATACCACAAAGATCATTAAATCCTCTAGTTATGAACCATGACTCATTAACAACTAATGATAATGATGGAAGACGGAGAAGACCTAAAAATAACATTGATAGTTCAAAAACACAACAACAAAATACTGTTGTGTACGTGACCCTTGGCCTTGACGTATGTAGAGTGGAGGAAGAATATTCTTATAGCCGGCCTAAGTTTGCAGTACAGAATGATGGAACAAACATAGACTATTAAGTCCTGACTCGAGTTAGTTGCCATATGCTAAAAGGTTGACACAATCATATGTCCAAACAAGCTGGCCATACCACCAAAATTATTCATTCTTGTGTAGACACACTCAAATATATGTACAGGATACAACGTAATGGACAATTGCCAGTCAACCTCAATAAATTGCAGAGTCCATAGAAAAAATTACAAGATGGATAAAGAATTTTTGTCAAACTTGATGGTATCATATTTTTGTTTATGGGAGTGGTTATTATGTGTTTGTGACTTCTCAATGAATATAGTTTACCATGGATAAATGGCTGCGCATTACCAACCAGCAGATTACTTAGGTGAACCTGAAGTGTGTCTAGATTAGTAACTTTTCAAGTGTATTCCTCGATGAGCTATTAGATTGTCTCCAAGGGGGGACGTGAACTTTTAAATACAAGTGTTGTACTGTACCTAATTTGGCTCTACAGATTGGTACGGCATAATAATAAAGACCAGGAGTCATTTGTAATGAAACATTCTACTTTCCATACATAAGAAGTACGTAGAAATTACCATCAACTGCATCATGTGATGTTGGCGAATGACTGTTACGGTTTATCCAAAGTTGAAGTCTTTCTTCTGCTATATCCTCTTCTACACCATGGGTTTTAGCTCTTCTCCAAAAATATATAAGCCATGCCTGTTTGAGGTGACAAGTTATGAGGACTTTAACCAAAGCTGAATAAGATCGTGCTTAACTTATAAATCAACTACAAAAGGTAATGTCTACAACCATGAAAAACAATTAAAAATTAATCACATGTGCTCATACCCAAAAAAAATAATTATTATTATTATAATAAAAGAAAAGAAACCAAACTTTTATAAAGATGAAGAGTAGATTATTAAGATGCAACTGTTGATGACTTCAAACTTGAATGGGAATTTACCAAATTCTGTTATAACACAACATTTTTGCTAAACAAATCAAGAAGTATATACATACATTAAGGCACTTTCCTTAAAAGTTCATCTTTGGCACAATCAAAAGGGAAGATTGATTTTCTATCATGAGGAAAACTCACAGAAAGTTTGCAGACATTTTTTGCAAATTACATTTTATCAAGAGAGACAATCATAACATCAAAATAACCTTTTGCCCTTAAACACACTTAGTAGATTGGCCAAGAAGAGAGCAATAGACGACTTAAAGCATATATACCATCCAAATAAACAATTAAGAAACAAATATAGCACCTCCTTAAAAAAAACATCTTCAGATTCCTCTTGACTTAAATCTGCAAGAAAACTGAGTCGTTAGTCTTTTGCCATCATGAATACCATTAAGTATAATACAATGTACAAGTCAAACGAAAAACCAGCAGGGTCTCTTTGTAATAGCCAATGACATGCATAAACATCTACCAAGGGATTAAAAAATACCTATCACTACCTATATCTGGATTACCTTAGAATCTAAGATGATAGTCCCATTGAATACAAGTCTGGAGAACCTATATCTGGACCTAAGAATCTAAGAATAACTCTCATCACGTTGCCTCTTCACTTGCTAGCTTGACACAAATCATTAGCCTGTTCATGCAAGCACAATGGCAACTCCTGCCCCCTTTCTGTGACTAGCAATTCTCTATGTTGCAGATATTAAGAAACACAACTTTTAGAGTCCAAACTAGTTTTGGGGGCACACCACATGTCTGCCACCTGAGCTGTTATGGCCTATGCTTGTAAATTACTTATGTCTTGTTTTCACTTGCGACAAAAATGCAGTATATAAAGCATAAGTAATGTTCAAAATGTTTACCGAATGCCTCCATAAACCTTAGGTCACCAGGCGACTTGGGATCTACTGACAGAAAAACACAAACAAAAGAGATTTTTAATACATTTCCATAAACAGCATCATAGCCAGAACCTATATATATATATATATATCAGATTAAAACAGGTTTACTTGGATAGCTTATGGTAAAATGGGGAAAAGATACACTTCACACTTGCCAAGCAAACCTTTTCACAATGCAAAGAATAAAGAATTGAAAGAAACAAGAGGTGACATGATCAATTAAACAAACCTCAACTAACTTATTAGGCATTTATCAAGTAATATATGACGGTCTCACATTATGTACATGTTGTGTGTATATATAATGACTATGTGAGATCCTCTCTCTCTCTAATCACTATTAAGACATTTTTTCAAGAGCCCAATTGGGAAGGAAGCAAAGCCAAGACAGGAATCAGACATTATACTCACTAATGATATCTCTTTTTCATTTTTTTTATTTTTTATTTTTATTTTATTTATTTACTTATTTATTTATTTATTCATTTCTTTATTTATTTTTAAAAGGAAATGAAATTGCCTGTATTGTTAAAATAAAATGAAAGATACATAAAATATATCACCAGAGGTGATCCAACCACACTAAGAACAAACTTCTAAACCTATCCCTTCCTCATGGAAAACCCCTCCTCAAGTACATCCAATCATTCCAGTTAATAACCCAATCCAAACAACTCAAACACTAGCATTTAGCCTAATCTCTTCAAAGCTGCAAGACCAGCTTGCACCCACCCCTAAAGACCCTTGTTGCATTCAATTGATAATAACCATGACAATGCTGAAAAGGCAATTGTTTCAATTCAACAATCCACCCTTGAGAGATGGGATATGCTGCAAAGAGAAGGCATCCTCAACCCGAATAGGGGCAGATGGTACAGAACCTAAACCCACAAAAGTACTCCACTCCCCCTGCATCGTCTTAATGTACTCACCTAAAGAATACATGTTTAAATGTTTTCCCGTCCTTGAAAGCGGAAACATAAGAATGAGGGGACGTACGTATGTTGCTCTTAACTTATTAATGATATCAAATCAATCCTGACTAAGAGAAAACCCACGAGATTACAAGTCTCCCCAAGAGGATAGATAAATTGTGAATGTCTAACATAGCCTACTAGGGGAAAGTTTAAGAGTCATACATGTTATTCCCTTTGACCACAGTGAAGCAAAACATTTCCAAGAGCCCAATGGAGTATGGAAAGCAAATAACACAGAATAACTATGAAACTGAAGAATATCTTTTGATGAGAAGTCATTACATAAAGACTTTGTTTTACTTCGAGCTTCTAAGCAGTTACCAAGTTTAGTAAGCATGGTTGATTAGAGAGAGAGAAAGAGAAAGAGATTCCCTACATAAAAGTTAGAGCTTGGCAAACTTTGGACACTAAGAGACAAAAACAAGACAGGAGTACTTTTAGCAATTGTATGGAGGTGCTAAAGAAGTTTAATGAAGCAAAGAGCTTATTCAGTAAATAAAATACATTTAAGATGACAACTTCATTTCTACTAGGAGATACTTCATCTCAAACAATATAACTTGGCCTTCTTTTTAAGTGATAACATATATGAAGACTAAACCAGGAATACACAGCTTTGACTTTTTCCCCTAAATTCTCTCAAACTATTTTTGTTGCAATAAAAAACCTTGGAATGATTAATAACTCCAATTAATATGATGGAGCAAACAAATGGATATTTAATAAGTGAACCTGAGATAGATTGTCGAACCGAGCTAGGGCGCCGGTAATGGGCCAATGAAAGTGCAACAGCATCCTCCACCTGCAAACAAAACAATTGAAATTCAGCCAAAACAAAATCATAATAGCAAAGCAATAGAATACAACACAAGATGCATATGTAAAAAAATAAAACTAGACAAAATTTCTTTTAAGAAAATATGGGCCAAGTAACAACCTTCACACTTAAAAATAATATCAGTGTTAAACTTGCCAAAAAATTACTATATTAGAAAGAAATCAAGCAAATATATAGAAATAGACACCTTTAATGATGCAAGTTCCCTTAGGCCCATTTCAACTGAAAGCATACTCTCAATACTGCCTTCTCCAGTTAAATCACTTAACTCCCGCGTGAGCTTATTTCTCTGTAGATTGTCATAACCTGCTAAACCTTGTTTATAAGGGCTAAGCATGAAATTCATCTTTGAAAGGTACAAACAATCAAATTTGTGTTGCCCTTTTCAGCTTCTCCTCCAGGAAAAAGAAAATTAGGAGAAATATGAAGCACAAAGTAAAAAAGTATAAGTGCAAAATGACAAACCTTGACTCCATAACTCGTCTTTAGCCTTTTGCCCAGCAGAGATGACAACTTCAAAGGGAAGAGGAGCAAATGATGACCAGTACTCGTGTTTGGTTGATGCTATATCTGCACAGATACCTGAAGATGTGCAGAAGATAACCAACATGAAGAAAATTCAGATGTGATTCATAAACCACAAGTAAAACAATTCCGAAATTAAAAGTGAAAGGCCAATAACCCCCCAGCACATAAGATTCCCATCAGAAGAAGCAGAATCTAGAGACTGTTTTGACCTTGCCCTTCAAAGAAAACTTAAAAAAGTAATCAAGGAACTCATTTCCTAGAAAGAAACTTGAAGTAGCAAAGAAAAGCACAGATGCAATTCTTAGGTGTTCTTTGGGGGGAGCAAAAATTCTGCCTCTCCACATTCCAAAGGAAGGCAAAGCAACTCACGTCACACACTTCACTGTCTGTCAATCTCATGTCCAACCTCATTGAATCAAAACCATTTTAACAGTAAATAATATTGCATTACAATCTCTCTTTTCTATGCACAAATATATATGGAAGTTTCAAACATAACACATTAAAAATATATATCAATGGAAACTAGTGTTATGTTGTCATAACTGCACCTGCACCATGCTAAAATTGTCAAACTCTAAGATATTGTAAACACAACTTCAATTGTTTGTGTGTCACCCCTTGCTCTTCCTAGCTTTAACATTTTTGCCTCAAAACAAATTTTAATATCAAATTAGACAACAATAACATTATCACCAACAATAAATATGAAAAACTAGCAGTACTATGAATATTATAACATATGATAAGATAAATGAAAAACTTTTAGTTGTATTTTGCACTTTTGGTGGTACTATTAATAAGATAAATTTGATTTTTTTTTTTTTTTTCGTAAAATTGTCACACCCCAATTCAGTCAGGCATGCACCTTACCTGGCACCTGGTACCCTACTTTCCTCAAACTTATCTAGTGAAACTAACTTGGTTAACCAAAAAATAGTACAGAAAAAAGATGAAAATTCCATATTTTTGGTTCAGTCCAGTCAATATTACAGATGGAAACAGTTAAGTACACAAGAAAAATCATTCAATAAACCACAAACAAATTCATAACAAGATCAACCACTAACAGCAACTTGGTAGTTTCAAGATGGGTGCAGCTCTGCAGTTTCCAAATAGTGGAAAAAGAAGAAGAAGAAGAAGAAGAATAAACATTAAAGATCATTGGTATTTCTCCATTGCATCATTGAGTCAGAAAGAACAATCCAAAAGTATATTACCATGCCGCACGGCTAAACCCCAATAACGAGCAAGCCAACATCTCTTGAGAACAACCTCCTCCTGAAACACAAGACCAGCAATAGTTATTAAGAAGGAAAAACTTATTGCAGAAAACAGAACTGGGAAAACATGGGTTCGAGCACATTGTAGACTCAATAAGAGTAAGCAAAGGAGACTTGGAGTATAATCCCTACCATTACTAATTATAATCTTCATGAGAAAAAAAAAAGATAAGAAAATAAAAGAAAAGAAAGAAAAAGAACAGGTCATGATTTAGTCTCTGAATTCAAAAGTTCAGTAAAGAAATGTACTCAAATTTATGGAACACCACCAAGAAATCCAAACTCTTGGGGATCTGGACAAGAATCAGCTAGATTTCTGTTTTCTGGATCTCAACTCACTTTCCCCAATATTTCTTGAGAACAAATATTAAGACCAACATCATTGAACATAATTCATGGATAAAAAGAGCATCATGAAGGATTTAATAGAGTAAGAATCACCACGGTTTTCTGAACATCTGTGTGATGATGGCTACAATGTTCATAGTACAGGACATTGTGAATATTCTAGTAAAAGCTATACCAGCAGAATTCTTTTGAAAAACAACACATTTATGATATGCATGTTTCAAGTCACTTATTTGCATTCATTCTATATATAGAAAGAAGGTTATAAATGCAATCTGCCTCTCATTCTATCAGGTCATTTGTAAAACAATATCTCATGATTAAAAATTTACAATAGTGATACTGTTATGCTTTCCCTTCATTAAAAAGAAGAAACATTTAAGCATTGTAACAACATGTGAGGCTCAGGCTTTCCCAAGGTCCACGAGTTCTTATTTCAGAAAATCAGAGAGCAACATAAATAAACTTCCATATAGCTACAGCAGAATGTACAAACCATCTCCTCCTGCGTCAAAATCATTCTGTGTGTCATTGAGCGAAGGCTTTTTACTTCAGATTCAACTTCTCGAAGTCGTTCTGAAGCAACTGTGGCTTCTTCCTTTGCACTCTGAGCAAGTGAAAATTGAAAGTATGAACCATAGGATAAACCAGAAAGTACTCACATAAGCTTAGGAACAAACAACAATCGAACTTACCTCAACTTCTGACCGAAGAGCTGCAATTTCCTCGTGTCTCCCATCCTTAGTTTGTTTCGCAGCCTTAAGAGCTGCCTAAAAGTAAAAATAACAAGACAGAAAGAGAGAGAAAATTAGCAGTCATACTTGGCATAGAAAGAACTCCAAAACAAGATTTTAAAACTTATAAAAGCAGAACGTCACTAGATATCCAAAGATGGGAAATAACACTGACGTAGCAGTACTTCTTTGAACTTTTGAAGTAACTTTCTTTCCAAGTACAAATAAAGTTACTAAAATCAGGTTTGTACTTGTAAGCTGAGACCACTGTAGTTGAATATTACATTCAGTGCCAGCAGTATAATTTTCACCTATTTACCTCTCTTTGACGGAGAGCCGCTTCCTTTCTGCAAATCAAAGAAGATGTCACAGAAAGAACAAAAAACACTACAGCAAACAAACAAAATTACTAAATATTGAAATCACCTGCTCAACAATTTGGCCTCCAAAGACACACCTTCGCCAAGATTAGCAACCTAAACAACATCAGATCTGGAAAATTAACTAACAGTTGGAATTTAACAGATAGAACTTAAAAACAGTATTTTTAGTAATAAGCTAAAAAAATAAGGTATAGGTAAATAATAAGTTTAAACATCAGAAAGACAGCATGCTACATAATGAATCGAAATTAACCAGACAAAAGAAACAAATAGAGGACAACATTTATTACAGGTCTACATCTTCAATATTGCACAATACCACAATGGAATCTCAAAGAGGTACCTGTTTCTCAAGCTCCCTTGCTCTGGCCTCTGCTTCCTGGCATCTCTCTTCAGCAAGTCGCAGCTAAATAGCAGATTCCAATTCAAATGGATAATTATCATAAATACTCTAAGCATCTAAATGAATCACTTAAAAATGTTCTGGATAGACAATAGTCTCACTGCAAACACTAAAATAGAGCATTAATGACAACTTAACACAGGATGATCAAAATCAAGGGCCCTTTATGGTGAGTTTGCAGCTTTCTATGAGGTTGATATAAATATCTTTTCACCTTTGAAAAACAATGTAGCATACCTTCTCAAGAATATTCTCATTCTCTTCTTGGAGCATATCAAGCTGCAAAGTGAACCGCGTTTAAATTAAGACCAAGTCGTCATGGCATCCATGGACTCATCACCAAATTAAAAATGTCCAGTTTTTGTTTCAAAGAGGAAAAAAAAGGGAGAAAGAAAAAGGCAAGCATATAAAAGATTTCCGCACCTCATCTTGTAGTGCAGAAGTGTCACGCTGATTTTCTGAATCTTTCAAGTTGATATGTCTTGTATCTGATACAAACCTGCACAAAGTGAGCTTTAATACTTGGCAATCAAAAAGAATATCATATGCCCTTTTAAAGAACTTGAGTTGCCACTCCCAGGGAAAAGAAAGTCCTACCCACAAAAGAAGAGCGCAGTCAAACAGGTAAGACGGATAATGAATTAAAACAAACAAGAGAGGAAACGAATAGGAAAGAGACCTTGGTATTCTTTCAGCCATAGCTTAATTGAAAGATAAACACATTAATAGCAAAGTGTCGTAAAAGTAAGGAAATTTAATTGATTGCCTAATTGAGCATATTAAAGTTCTAAAACTAAAATTATTAACAATTAAAAAAATGAGAATGAAGAAAATAATTAAATAAAGAAAAAACTAAAATCTTGATTAATTTTTGTAATGAGTTCACAAGAAATAGTTCTTAAAGTTCATATTATAAAGAAGAGAAATATGCAATGGAGATGGCAAGAACTTGCTCTCAGTTTTGCAAGCAAATAAAAGAAGCCTACTAGAGCATGTTTCTTGGAATCTTCACCAGTTCTTCCTTCCTTCAATCCCCCTTTTCTTCATAAATCTTTAATGACACACACACAAAAGGGGGAGGAAAAAAAAAAAAGAATAGAGAACCTTTTGCGAAATTGCTCTTTTCTAGTGTAAAGAAAACCTTCTCCGTAAGATGAAACTGAGTGAGGCATTTAATTGCAATAATCATCCTTACAAATTCACTAGTTTAAAATATTAAAATTAAATTTCAAATGTTTCACGTGTTGCCGACCGCAATGAAGCAATCAATTTTTCTCCCTCAGCATTTTATACATTATCTATATTCAGTTGAAAAACTAACAGAAGAATAACAAAGACAAAAAATTAATTTAATTATGCTACTCTCAACTTTCCAATATACATATAATTGATGAAAAATAAAGACTCAACTACCTTTTCTCTCTTTGCTTATTGGTTGGGGGATCTATTGGCGGAATAGGAATTGGAGTTCTGAGAGATGCTGTACTAGGAGGCACCAATGGGGTTGAACGAATAGATACTGAAGGCCGTCCAGCTGATGCAGAGCGAACGGATGATGTATGCTCCACAAAATTTCGACCTAACTAATAAAAACCACAAAAAAAATTCCAGTAAGCACATCTAATTTGCACTAGAGTTGGTTCATCTTTGTCCAATTCAGGAATTAATTGTGAGTATTGCACCTCAAATTTTCATCGTATTTCAAGATTTCCATGGAAAAATGATCACATTACTGGTAGTAAAATTTGGCTTGATAAAATATTTGATCCAAAGAAAACCTGAAAGTGCTCTGATTTCAACAATCTCACAAAGAGCAAATGAGAAGTAAACTTCTGAACGACAATCACAGATAGGATCCAATAGGGCAGCCACCTAAAACAGATCTATCATAACTCGATACTGGCAAACTTTACCAACCTTTCCGACTTTACTCTCCACTGGACTACATTTCAACGGGAAATTAAAATTTAAAAAAAAAAAAAAAAGAATCGAATCAAAATCGTAAACTATGACAGACTGTTAAAAAGGCGACAAATTCGAGTATGAATTAAACTCAAGACTCAAAGTCGCTTGTTCGCACAAGTTCACAGTAAACTTGCATCCGATCTCATTCGCACTAATTCACTCAAAACCATAATAGAGAAAGAAAATAAAAACACGAACCGATTCGTAAAAGAAAACTAATAATTAAATAAAACATAACACAGGAAACACAGAATTTACCGCAGGTGAAGGAGATCTAGTAGTTCTAGCAGTAGAAATAGCAGGAACACTACTATTAATATTGCTGGTATAAGACGGAAGAGGAGGAGCAGGATAACGAAACCCTAGATCATCATCTTCGTCGTCATTATCAGTGGTCTGCGACGCCATCACCTGCGCAAGACGCTGTGCCGCAGCTTTAGCAGCGACATTCTGCGTTCTCTTTACACTGGAAAGACCAGTCGTCGCCGACGACGATCTGGCGTGGTGGTGCGCCGGCGACATTGCCGGTGAAGACGAACCAGTGCTGCTGGAACCGCCACTCCTCTGCCTCGAGTAAACCGGACTTTTGGCTCGGATCCGATCCATTTCACCAATTCATATATATACATATATATATCCGGTCTCGAGATAAGGACAGCCCTACCAATGCTCTGTGGTCCGTCCTATATCCTTAAAGAAGGAAAGTTGGATCAACAGCGTAGATGGAGAGATTAACGATGTCTTTTGTCGTAAGACACACAGATAAAACAGAGATATAAACGATGGAAGAGTGTGCTTGAAGGTTCAACTACCGTCAGATCTGATAGAAACTGAGTGCAAGTGAGCGAGAACATATCGGTGTCGGACCGATGTATTTCAGAATATATCGGAAGATATTAATCAAATGTTACGAAAAAAAAAAAAAAGGTTGTCGGCTAAGCGTGCTGGACCTCATCAAGAAACGAGTCTCTGCTTGGTGGACTCGCGCCACCTTCGGCAGTTGGGTCCCTGTTACGTGTTGTGTATGGCCGGTGGTAGCTAAGTACATTAATCTCGCGTGAGTTTTTGGGTGGTGAAATCATTTTTAAGGTTTTCGTATGAGATTTCGTTTAAATCTGAATGTTTGGTATAACTGTATAAGTGTATATATGATAAGCAAGTGGTGAAAATCATGTTGTTTCACACGACCATCATTTTCCATTTTGATTTGTGATTTATGATTATGAATTCGTAAAAATTAAGAAATGTTTATCATCAGCGCTGATTACCATGAATCATTATGTAAAAAAGTGATGGCAAAAGTGAAGTCACAGCAATATCATAAAAATCAAAATGAAACTTCTAAAATTATTATTCTATTTGCTTATATATAAGAAATATGGTTATAAATACTCTTAAGTTATTCTATGTTGTTCGATATAGTAATCACTTATTTATTTATTTATTTATATAAATACAAATATATGTGTGTGTGCGTGCATGCGTGACGAGACAAGGATAAGAACTAACTTCACAAAAAGCTTGAACTGAGCCCGTCATGGAACAACCTCAAAGGTTTTGGTTGCACATTCTCTAGCTGTCCAAACCTTTAATGCCTCTTTCATGGCATGTAAATATTCTTTTAACGTGTAACATTTAAATAAAGAGTGAGAGAGAAAAAAAATGGATTTTAAAGCAATAATGTAATATTGACAACTTGAGATCTTTTAACCTCAAAATAAAAAAGTTAAAGTAATATAATGCATTTAGAAGGTAGAAACTAT
>JAJIYU010015706.1:0-12515 GCA_030144865.1 Tinospora cordifolia | reverse complement strand
AGAGGAGAAGAGATCGAACGGTATCCAAAATGTGTCAATGTTTTCATTCAGCACGACCATTTTGTTGAGAGGTATATGGGCATGAGCGATGGTATAAGGTCCTACTGTTCTTTAGAGTTTGAAGAAAAGCAGTAGATGTGTATTTTGGAGTTATCACTTCGAAAGATTTTGATTTCTCTTGCAAATTGAATTTGAATCATTTTTTGAAATGCACAAAAAACATCAAGCAATTGTGGGCGATCTTTTAAAAGATATAACCAATTATGTCTAGAAAAATCATTAATATAGATCACAAAATATCGAGACCCACCTTTAGTAGGTGTGGGGGCAGGGCCCCAAATATCAGAGTGGACGACATCAAAAGGAGCCGATAAAACAGATTCACTTTTACTGAAAGGTAAGATGTTTTGTTTGCCCAAATGACAATGAATGAAATCAAAAATTTCAAAATTGACTTGGCCTAATGTCTTAATTCGAGACAAAGATTTATATCCTAGGCGAGAATGCCATAAACTACAAGTAGAAACAGACGCAGTGATAGAAGGATTAGAGGAAGGTACATGTAGAGAAGTAAACTCAAAAAGAGGACCAACTGTATGTCCGGTCCTAATCAGCTGCATAGTCTTCTGATCCTACATGTCACATCCTTTATTAGAAAAGGTTAAGGTAAAATTATTATCGATAAGTTGTCCAACAGAAGAAGGTTAAGTGATAACTTAGAAACAACGAGTGTATTAGGGAGAAGAAGATTGGGTGTGGAGACAATATCAGTGTGACTGACAGACATACTTGATCCATCAACAGTATAGATAGCACAAATAATGGAGTGTCTTTACTATGTGAAACTAAAGAAATATCGAAAGTCATGTGATTGCAACAAGCAGAGTTAATAAACCAAGGAGAGGTATTACCTGATTGAACTAAAAGAGCAGTGGAAGCTTTAGATAGGACCTATTGCGCAAGTGCCTCAACTTCAGCTATAGTAAGAGACAGAGTAGGTTTCTCAGAGGTGTTTGGTGTTGTAGAAATAGTAGAAGCAGCAGTGCGACTATAATTAGTTATTTTTGTCTAATTGTTTCTTGATTATCAACATTTAGAACTCCGATGTCCAAAATAGGCACACTTAAATCCTTTGTTCAAGAACTAGTGAAGGAGGAGAAGTTACCAAAACTTGATTTGAGATCATGCTAAGTTTAGTAGCATGACGTGTTTGTTCCTAAATTAATTCGGTAGCTGTAGTCTCAAGTGTTGGAAGAGGGGTTCTAAGAAGGAGAGAAGCGCGCACATGTTCAAAATCATTGCGTATACTCTTCATGAATGGAATGAGTTGACGGCGATCCCGATATAACTGAAGGGCAATCGCAGCACCAACATCGTTATACAATTGCAGCAACAATGGCCGATAATTACAGTAGTAGAATCGTTGTACAAGGGATGATTTTGATCCAAGAATAGACAATGTTCAGCAAATAGCAGCAATGGTGACGTTCAATAGTTAGCATAGTATTTGATAAAGAGCAGTGGCAGATCGATCGCTGAACGAGTTTCACCCGATTGAACACCGGAAAGCCAAAAAAAAAAGTTAAACCTGCTCTGATACCATGTAATGAGTTGAATTCCTTGAATTCTAAATGATGTTTACATGTTACAAAGAGGGTATTAATACTTATACAATTCGAGTAAAAATGGAAATGTAAAAAATACAGGGGTATAATATAATCTTTTACAGATTCTGGAGAGTATAATATCTTGTGGATATTGGAGAGTGTAATATAATATCTATAATATATACTAATACTTCCAATAATCTTTTTTATTTGTTTAATGTGTACAGTAGACTTAAATATATTTGAGCTTAATATAGTTGCTTAAGTACAAAGTTTTGGCTAATTTTAGCTGTTATTGTTGCATTTGCTGGTGGTAGACTTCACCGATGTTCCCTTGAGAGAGGACCAACGGGAATACCTTTGCAAAGTTGCAGATGGGTAAGCTGGTCCTTATAAGTTTTTCAAATTTCTGATTTGCCACCGTTTCTTCACTGGTAATATATGTTCATCCAGGGTGAATCCGACAACTGGAAATCCAACAAGAGAGACATTGCTTTGCAACTGACAAGAATAGCTGCATCTGTGCCAAAATCAGCTTGCTTGAGTTCTGACTTTATGTATTATATAATCAACGGAATTTCTTTTATTGTTTATAATTGTATAATGTTCAAAATGTTACCATCATCTCATGTTGTTATGCCTTCTAGTTGACCCTTTCCTGCGGCCATTTGCTTAAAAGCTTGAAAGATTTAAATTAGTTGCATGGACCCTAGTTTCAGGTCGTTTAGTGGCTTTTTGTCACGAGAATCGGATTTTGGAAGTTTTAACAGAGGAATACCAGTGAATAGCCTGCAAATTCCAAAAGGAAGTAATATTGTCTGATTGACAAGTGTACCGTGCAAAGTGCCCTTCTCCGTGTTCTTCAGCCCCAGATATTAATTCAGGCGTTTTTCAGCCAAGCATGTAAAAAACGCAAAACCTAGCAGTAACAACACATCACGTGAATTAACAAGAGCCCCTAAAGTAAACGCCATACTAAAGCTTCCGCTTATTATTTCTTGCAAGAGTAGCCGAGACTTGAAGCATCAGTTGCTTTCTTGCCGGAATGTCTCTCCTAAGTGCTAAATTTAGCATTGTTAGACATAAGCTTTTCACTTCATGGGACATATTCAGTGGAGATACATGCAAAGGCATTGCAGTCGCAGGCCTCTTGTTCTACTTGACCTATATCCTCCTTTCAAACAACCACTGGGTCGGACCCTCAGCGTTCTTCACTTCATTGGCATTTAAACAGAATCAAATGGATTCACATGTCATCACTAATATTAGCCACATCGTGTTTGGAGTAGCGGGCTCTGCCAATACTTGGAGAAACAAGAAACCATACATAGAGGCATGGTGGAGGCCAAACATAACCAGGGGATTTCTTTGGTTAGATAGAGCACCCAAAGAACAACTCCCATGGTCTTTGTCTTCCCCTCCTTTTAAAATATCCGAAGACATAAACAGATTCAAAGATTATAACAAACACGGAATGCCGTTCGCAATTCGAATGGTTCGTGTAATATTGGAGAGTTTCAGAGAGGATAGCAAGGGTGTGAGATGGTACGTTATGGCTGATGATGATACCGTTTTGTTTGTTGACAATCTAGTTGAGGTTCTGGCAAGGTATGATCACAACAATTACTATTACATCGGACACAACTCAGAGTGTATAGCTTCAAACTACGACTACTCTTTCCAAATGGCATTTGGAGGAGCTGGATATGCTTTGAGTTTCCCTCTTGCAAAGGCTATAGCAAGAAATTTAGATGATTGTCTTAAGAGATACCCTTACCTGTATGGGAGTGATCATATTTTACAGTCCTGCATTTCTGATTTGGGTGTCGCGTTGACTCATGAGGGAGGATTCCATCAGGTAGTATATGTGGTAGTCCTCCTTGAACTAATTGTTCTGAGTATATAAAAAAATTTATATATTTCATTTTGAAACCATTTAATAATACTGATGAAGTCTCTTTAATTATTGTTGCTTTCCAAAGATTGATCTGCATGGAGACTTATCGGGTCTCTTATTAGCACATCCACCAGTACCTGCACTTTCCCTGCACCATCTAGACCATGTTGATCCTATTTTTCCTTCCATGAACCGCCATCAAGCCCTCAAACACCTTATGGAAGCAGCTAAAATTGATTCTTCTCGTTTATTTCAACAAGCCATTTGCTATCAAAAGCAAACCAACTGGTCTTTCTCGGTTTCATGGGGCTATTCTGTGCAAATATACGAGAAATTGTACCCTCCAAGCGTTCTTGAGAAACCTCTTCAGACATTTTTTCCATGGAAAAGCGTTGGGCGACTCTACTATGTGTTCAACACCCGGCCCTTGTCCAAAGATCCATGCGAAGTTCCCCATTTGTTCTTCTTTGATTCAGTCGAAGATGCTGGCGATGGCCAGATTATTACCAGTTACACCCGAAGATCACCTCGCAGGCTGTCCCCTTGTTTAACGAGCGGAAATCACTCAGTTGATCTGATCATGAAAATTCGGGTCATATCACCATCAACAAGACTTAGCTCGGTGGGTATGCATCCATATGATCCACATTATAATTTGATAAATTTATAGTTCAGTACATTTTACGAGTTTCTTTCTCAGGTTGGAAGAAGAAAGGAATGCTGTGACGTTGCTCATGTACTAGGCAAGAACGTAACGGAAGTCAAAGTCAGGGGATGCATGAAGGACGAAATTGTGGCATAATTGTCAATATGCATATGAACTGTCCTTCTGGCTACATTTACCCTCAAAATTATACCAGGCCTCCACATCCAAAATTATCAGACCTTTTTCTTTAAAAAGAAGAAAAAAAATAAATAAAGATCAGGGCTTTTCCTGATACAATATAAATGGACTAATACTAAAGTTGTTCTTTACTTCTTTTCAATTATTTTGCTCGACAGTAACATTTTTGTCAAATCCAGCACTATATATTGAATCGTGCACCTATAAATTATTGTGATTTTGAGGCGTATTGAAGGTGATATGTCTACATAACGCTTCTCGTTTATATATATATATATAAAAGACAGTAGCGGGTTTCTGATACCTGAGAAGTGAAGACTAACGCTTCTCCAATGATTGCACTCGCTCGCATCTTCTAATGCTTATTTTTATAACGCTGACGATTCCATCAGTTTCCTTCTTAATTTCACAACACTGTCTACGTGGCGCCTGCTCAAGCATAGCATTTCACAAGCGTTAGCCACTTACCAACTCATAACTCACGCATAACATCATTTGAACATTTGAAGAGAAGGGGGATCAATATCATTACTTCAAAATTTCATTTCATTTATAAAGCATTTTCCTTTCACAAGATAATTGGAGTAACTTACCTTCTTCCACTCGTCGCTTGCCATTTTAGGAGCCGTCACGTTGACCAAATGCACCGCCAGTGCAGGAAGAAAATCAGCTCGGTCACACTCCCTGTTGGATTCTGTCACGTGCCTTGTATACGAAGACACCGTCTCCGTCTCGCTCACACTATTAACCCGATCCAAGAAATAGATAAGAGGCCGTTTGCACGGATCAGCGCTGATGGCCCTGGTGTTGAAAGTAAAAGGCCCGTCCCTCCAACTCCGCCACGTCTTGAAAGTCCGCAACGGAATTCCCAGTTCCCGGCCCTTCATCAAATACGGATATATCTGGACCGTGTAGCCCCACGATACCGACACCGACCAATTCCTATGGTGGTCGTGGCAGAAGCTTTGTTGTAGGGTTCGACCAGGGTCAGCGTCGTAGGCATTCATCAGCTTTACCAACGACTCCAACTGAGTTCCCGTCGGAAACAACGGCTTCACGGCGTCCAGATGGTGGAGAGACACCAATGGCGCCACCGGGTGCGCCGCCAATAACCCGTACGTATCTTCCCTTATATCAACCTGCAAAATAGACAAACCAATAAGCCCATGTCTTCGTGGGCCTTTTTGTGAAAAAAGAAAGCCCGTGAATGGTAGGGAAAAAAGAGATTGACCAAAAAAAAAAAAAAAAAGAAGCTGACACAATCTTGCTCCCGTTGGCACAACTAACAGTTTCTTCTTTCCAAGTATTGTAGAACGCCGACCCCTCCTACCACGGCCACGGTACCATTCCAGAATTCACAGTATTCCACGTGAGGCGAACTCTGCTTACAAGTCCACGACTGAAACGATAAACCAGCTGTAGATGCCGTAGACGCGATGGTAGAATAGGACTGAATCAGTAAGCAACGTGGTACGAAGAATTGTACACGTGTTGAGTAGCGGGACCGACTAGTCTAACGGAAGTGGAGTAGTAGTTTTCGTTTTTGTTTTCTTTTTTCTTGGTTTAATCACTTTTTTTTTTTTGAAAATATTATATTTTCCTTTAAAATGTTCTTAGAGGAATTTCTCATTATTATTTGGTTAGTTTTTTATTAAAATATTTTTAATAAATTTTGATAGGAAAGTATCTAAATCTAAAAAAATCTTAAAATATGCATTTAATATTTTTGCTAACTAATCACTAAAATTTAGATATTTTTTAAAAAATAATAATTAAAAAAATTACCGACAGCCCTAAGTGTAAAAACAAAGTGGAATAAAATGCAATAAAATGAATGGCACCTGATGAAACCCAAGTTCTTTCGTGAGAGGGATGCCAATCTCGCTCAAGCAAGCCATGATTCTTTCATCAGAACCGTACAAATTCTGATATCGATCCATGCAACCGTCCAGCACCTGTTCAAGCTCCGCGGCAAGACTGTAACTAACAGCGAACCCACCGCCACCGTACGCCAAGCCGTACGAGTGAATCTCGTCTTGCTCGACGCTCTCCGAGTTCCCACCCACATAATACATCTGATTATGATCGTATCTCGATAATACCGAGACCAAGTTATCGGTGAAAAACACCGTATCATCGTCACCCATCACGAACCACCTAACATTTCCTAAACGGAGTCGGTAACTCTCCAAAACGATTCTGGCTATTCGAACCGCCGATTTCTTGAATTTCGAAGCGTCCTCGGAGATTATGAACGGCGGCGAGGTTTCCGGCCATGAGTCGGCGGGCTTCTCATCGAGCCAGACGAAGCCGCGTGTGACGTTGGGCTTCCACCAAAGCTCGCTGTAATGTTTGCGATTCTTCCATGTTTTTGCGGAACCTCCGATTCCGAACAGAATGTGAGAGATGTTGGTTTTTTCTTCGTGTATATTGTTATCGTTCTCGTGATTAAGTGTAGCTGCATTTCTGAAAAAACCATCGCATGTAGTGTATCTTAGCCGTGTGGATTGGTCGGGGAAAACGGAAAAGATGATGTAAGCGATTGAAGCTAGAAGAAAAACCAATGCCACCCCTTTCATTAGTAAAGAGGAAAAGGCTCGCTTTTTCTCCGCGGGAGAATCGACGAACGCTTGCGCTTCTTCCGAGATTTGTTTTTCTCTATTGTGAGCCATAGCTTCTAAAATTGGCGGGAGTGTCACAAAATTAGGTGAAAATATAGAAACCCAGAAGCGGAAGGGGTACAGAAATTGAAGAAAACTGGGTGGCTAATTGATCATTCGTGTGCACGGCTTGGGAAATTTATTGACAGGATTTCCAAAAGACGAGAAAAGATTTTATCTTACGAGGTCTATATGCTAAAGACAGAGAACATTCCTTTTTCTTTTATAGGAATTTCCAGAACGGAAGGTCGTCTCCGAGAACCGAGATCCTCTGGCCAAAATATATATAACAAAAAAAAATTAATTGACATCTCCGGAGCTCCCCGTACATTTACGGCGGCGGGCAGCCATCCTGTACAGTAGACATAAGACAAGTTATTTAAAATTATATTTATTGCCCTTGACCTTCTGGCGTCATATATAAGGCAAGTATCGTTGGCTTTGTGACATTTCACCAGTGCCACTGGAAAAGGCATTAATTGATAGATCGGACCCCCTCTTCCCACAAAATTATGTGTCATTCTCAAATGTAAATATTTCATTTTCCTAATGATTCATCTAGAGGAGAAAGTGGGGTAAATGGTGCGCATCTCCAATCTCTTTCAACTAAAGTGGGTTAAGTGGGTAAATGATTTTTTTTTTTTTTCCTTCTTAGCATTTAGGGTGTATTTTTTCAAAAAAAATTATTATTAAAATTTTTTTTTCATGATTGTGTAGTTGAAAATGATAAAATTTAATAAAAATTAGTTATAAATAATTATTTTTAAATTAATATATAAAAAAATTTCTCATAAAAAAATTTTATTTTCTCATGAAAAAATTTGTTGAGTTGAAAAAATATTTTAAAATTTTTTCTCATGAAAAAAGATTTTTTTATAAAAATAATATATTTTTTAATTTACTTTTCTTGCCAACCAAACACCACCGTAATTTATATTTGCAGGCTTATCCTTTATTCTTTCATTTTTCTAATGATGGTCCAGTTATTTCTCAATTATTTTTCGTGAATGATTCATTGTTATTTTGCAAAACTTCAAAGAAAGACTTCCAAACCATTATGCAAATTCTTCAAATATATTAATAAGTCTTAAGTCTTAGGTTAAGAGATCAATATCGATAAAAGTAACATTGTTTTCAGAAGAATTGTCGATGGATTAAGGGAAAATCAACTATGTAAAATATTAAAGTCAACCTTTCCAATTGTTTGAGAAGATATTTTGTAACACCTTGCCTCTCACACTCGAGCCCATGTGGCTTTGAGGACGTAATTATTGTACTGCCCTCGTTTTCTTATTCTGTGTTAGGTCGCTTGAAAGATGACTCGTGTCACATTAACCTTTTCTTTTCTATATCTCAAAGTCACGAGAGTTCCTGAGAACATAACTCAGTTAAATTTAAATAATTTCACCAGGCCAATATTAAAAAAAATCCTTCAACGTTATTAATAAAAAAGTACAAAACTCAGAATATTCATTGCAACAGAAATTCAAATATTTTTAAAAAAAAAAAGATTGAGCCAACATGCCCTACAAATTATTAAAATTCTAAGAAAAATAATTTAAGAGCTCTCAAATAGTCTTGATAATTAATTTTCTTAAATATTAAAGAGAATGTGGTCAACGACCATTCTGAATATTTAAGTTATTATTTTAATTAAATAAAACATGCATGTCAATCACTTTTAAAAATTTAATGATTCAAACAATAGTTTATTTCAATTGTCATTATAAATTGAAGGAAAACACGCTCTAGTATTTCAACCCAATGGAAAGAGATCTCCTACTGACCTCAAATCCACCGTAGTTGAGATAGGATCAAATCTGAACCCTCTATTCACCTCACACCTCCAAATTGGAATACTCATGAAGAACTTCCTCGTGTCAGTATGTGATTATAATCTTTATTAATTTTTTATTAAATATAAAATATATTATTCATGCATATAAACTAAATAAATATAAATATGACTTAAATTTGTAAGCATAGTAATATTAGAACATAGAATATAATATCACAGATCAAGCATCATTATTTATGTAAACCTAATCATGCATATTCTACATGACATGTATAATAATGGATAATTAAAGCATAATAGCCATGCAAACCTTATTTAAATCAAAATAATAAAATAAAATTCGAAAATCATCTTCACCTTAGAAGCTACTCCTCCTGAATTTTCTGAGTTTCTCTTAAATCTTTTCCCTTTCTTGCACTAGATTTGTGTAGTACTTTGTTGCTACTACTTTAATGACCTTTTAGAATAGTTCAAGAAAGAAAACTAGATGTCAAAAGTGAGACAGAGAGAGTAAGATGTGTTTTTTCAGTTCTTGTTAGAATTAAAAGAATGAGAACGGATGTGAGTTTATATAGAGTCCCTCAAGGTTAGGATTAGTAATTTTTGAACATTTTTAGATTGAAAACCTTTCATTTCTCTCAATATCCACACCCCCTTGAGCACTAAAGTTGTATGCATTAATTTTAGTGTTTTTTCTCGCTTTGCTTTTTTTTATTTTTTATTTTTTGCGTTTTGTGCGGGTGAATTCGCAAAAGTGCCCTTGCTTACCAACCCCCCTCCTCTTATATATATATCTCACATCTATACACGTATATTTAACACATACTTATATATATGTACATATTTTTATTTCTTTCGATTATTCATTTTTGGATACCTTAAAGTTATACAAAAATTAATTAGTAATTTTATTTTTTTTATTTTATAAGAATATACATAATTTACATTCTAAGATTTCTCAAAATCGACTTATTTTATTTAATCGAATTTCATAAAAAATTATTGGGTATTAAATATTTACTAGACTTCATATAAATTTGGTTTAAGGAAGAAGGATGCATTTGAGTCCGTTTGGGAAAAGCTTCAAGTCCAGAGTATTAGGTTGGGAAAACAGTTACTATCTCAAGCTGGAAAGGAGAAAATATTAATCAAAGGAATAGGGCTTTGCCTACTTTATAATGTCTGCTTTTAAAATTCTTAAAGTTATGATATCTAAGTTCCTATTTACTTTAGCCAATTCTATGAGGTTCGAGTATTAGCCATAATAAAATTCAATGGTGTGATTGGCTATCTCTGTGTGAAAATTTAAAATATATATATATATATATATATATATAAAGGTGGCATTGGTTTCAGAAGTTTAGAATTATTTGATATGACCATTTTAGCAAAACAAATTTTTTCGTGTATGTAGTTCACCTAAATCTTTGATTGCTAGGTGCCCAAAAGCAAACTATTGCTTCGGTGCTAGTTTTGACAAATGCAATCTTTGTAGAAGGCACTCATGGGGGAAGGGAAGTTTCATGGTGGGCAAAGGACTCCTTTCTTATGGTTGGTGCTGGCAAATAGGCAGGGGTAAAAATATTCATATGAGGGAAGATACCAGTAAATTCCAAGACCCACTTGTTTTAAGGTGTTGTCTTTAAAATCAGATGGTGTAACCAAGGTGGTAGACTTGGTTACTTTGGATGGCAAGGGTTGGAAGATGGACCTCGTTGACTCAATTTTCTCTCAATAAGATGCACAGATGATTGAATAGAGCTTTTCGTCCTTCCCCTCTTGCACAAGAAGACCAAAATAATTTGTTTTGATGTATATAAAAAAAAATTGTATTTATGAAAAAATGTCACATAATCAATATGAAAAAATAAAATATCTATTCTAGGTGACACTTGGTAAAAATAAAATAATAAAAAGGTTTTCAATGCAACTATAAATTACTTTTATGACATTTCATTTTGTGTTTATTTTCTTTTTAATTTTTTAAGTTAAAAAAGTTAAAATTTATAATGTGACGTTCTATTTAGTTGTTTGGTATGCCTTTCAGAAATAGAAGATTATATCTGTGACCTCTACTTATTTATCACATTATCTTTATCATATAAATAAATAATTATATTAAAAAATATTATTGGGTCTAATGTTCACTTAGGGTGACCGACAATATTTAGTACTTATATTTTCTTTTTTTATTTATAATTACAATATTTAGTACTTATATTTTAATTTATAATTAATTTAAAATCTTGAGACTTTTTAACTGTTAAAATTTTTCGAGCCCTCTAAAAAGTATATATTTCATTAAAGTAATAATATTTACCATATATGGCATTTTCCAACAAGGACATATATAATGGACAATTAAATAAGCTTTTAAATATATTGAAGTGTTGTATCCTAACAGGGGACGGCGTTATCTATTGAATATCATAATTACAAATAGAGGTTATACTTACCATCTTTTGAATGAATTAGTAATCATAATAAATGAGATATCTTTACAATAAATATTGATTACATTTTTGTTTTCAAATCTCAGATAAATTTTATCAATTTTGACAATACTTAAATTTTGTTCTCCAATCGAATTATTATTACGTTTATGAAAACAATAAGATATTTAGCTCAAGTTATTATTTTATACAACATTTGTTCTTATAAAAGCATCTTCAAGATGAAATATAATTAAATAGAAAAAAAAATTGAGGGAAAAAAGGTAATTAGAAAGTCATTTCCATATCTTAAAATTCAAATAAAATGTTTTGATTCATTCCTTTAAGGATTGTTTGATGTATCAAATATGATTAAATCATTTTTAAAGAATAAGATATAATAAAGTTAAATTACATAGAAAGAGATTAAAAATAATGTAATTAAATAATTGGTACAACACATGATAATTATAAAAAAAAAAAACTTTAAAAAATGAAATTAAAAACATGAAGTACAGAAGAAAGAGAATAGAAGTAAAAATAATAATAAATCAATAAAAATAGTATCTCTATAATCAATTGTATTAAAAATGATGGAATCAAATAATTTTATAAAGAAAGTATACAAAGGTGAACTCAAATTTTTTTTCTATTGTAATAAAACATTGGATTATAATAAAGAAATTTCTACCTTATTATGTTTTTACTTGCCGAGCAACCCATAAGTTGAAAACAAAAATGAGCTTTCGAAGTCAGTACCCGTTGCTACATAATTAGAAAGCTGACCTCCAGATAGCCACTTGTCCTATATATGTTTCAATAATTGTACGTAAATGATGGGGCCATTAGATTTTTATCATAACATTTTCAAGAATTAATGCTGTGGTCCTAAATTGAAGCACTAAGTCTAGAACCTAGTTCCACTCACTCAAATAAAATCTTTTATTTCTAATTTTATCATATAAAATTAGTAATAAAATATTCAAATAATTGTAAATTTTTTATTTTTAATTTCAAATTGAGCAGTTTAAGATACACTGGGATACATATAAAATGACATTTTCAAAGTTTTTAAATCACTCAAATAAGAATTAAAATAAGAAAGTTATAACTATTTAAGATAAATAACACCAATGTATCAAGTTGGTGATCATCACGACTCAGTTAATTGTGTAATTGATTATTTTAAATGACTATAATTATATTGTTTTAATTTTGATTTAAACGATTCAATATAAGTTGAAAAAAGGGCAAAAATATCTTTCGACCACATTTGC
>JAJIYU010015705.1:0-12517 GCA_030144865.1 Tinospora cordifolia | reverse complement strand
ATATATATATATATATAAAGAAATATGTATCTTTTAATTATTTCTATTTAGGATAATTGAATAAGAGTAGTTGAAATATCCGAACTCAAAATTTGATTTCAAGTAGTCTGATATGTTTCTATATTGATTGGTCTTCGTTTCTCTCAAGAGGTGTTCCACAGTCCCGTCAAGAGCCCAAACCCCGCTGCCCATCCTTGTTCTAGGTAAGTGTATATATATATATATATATATATTATAAAGTACGGTTTGAAGTTGACACTTCATTTAAATAGTTTGAGATAAATGAGCAGCAGCCATAGTCATAGAGGCTCCTATATATAGCGGAACCTTTGCATCAACTTTTGAATTGATAACAGAAACTTATGCAACCGTAATAGTAATAATAATATCGTTCAGTCCTACCTACCCTTTTCTTAAAAGCTTCTACACCTTAAATAATAAAACGATCAAAATAATAATAATCATAATCATAATAATACCGCTTATGCATTATGAGCTATTGCAAAAAATAAAAAATAAAAATGCTTTTGATGTACATTTTCAATTGTCCCAATCCCATTTATCTTTAATATTAATAATAATTAGTGTATCAAATTTCAATAAGTGCAATGCTACAATGACTGCTATAGTTACCATGCATAAAATTACAACTATGATATAATAATAGTCATTTTAATTAATATTTTCCTTTCCATGATCATTTTTAGCACAGTAATCCAATGTTTATTTGATCATGTATTGATGACTGTTGCTTTAAATTACCATTTCATGCATCTATATGCCAAAACAAAAGTCTCTTGTCTACATTTATTACAATGTATACGTGTGACTTGTTATACAGTTCAAGCATTCATAACCGTTGAATTAATATATATACATACATGTCTAGATATATAATAGTCAATTATCAAACGATCAAGGTTACTGCAATCATGTAAAAAAAAATATATACATACATGTCTAGATATATAATAGTCAATTATCAAACGATCAAGGTTACTGCAATCATGTAAAAAAAAATATATATATATATATATATATATATATTTTATTTATTTATTTACAATTTTTTTTATATACGTCACATCAGTCTCCATAGGCATCGCAAATATTAGAAGATAAGAGCCTTCAAAAGTTTATAATAAAAAAAAATGCTATAAATATTTGATCATTGTTGTACATCTTAAAACATACCTAACATTTATTCATTTAATAGTTATAAAAATTATATAATTAAGAGCAATCATATTGACATTCTCTCACAGTAGAATAGCTGTAGAGATAGATGCACTATTGGGAGTTTCTTTTTTCAAACCGTTGACATTAATATGGAAAATGAGGGTGCTTAAGACGGAAGCTAGGCTTTGGCAATTTGAGCTATTTTAGGAAGTGTAGTTTTATTAGGAGTCACATTTCAAGCCAAGAAATTAAAGTTATTTCTTCTGGAGAATATCATATGAAGCCATCAGTTAACATCAACCAGCTGACTTAAAATGAGGTGAAAATTTTTTCTAAAAGAAAAAAAGACAAGAAATAGAAGAAAAAAATGTGATCCTGAACTTTCCCCTGAGCTCTTTGGCATCAACAATGCCCGTGCACCTCCTTCGTAACAACAAAACAAACCACAACGCGACGATGCCACCTAGTGTTAGCTAGCTAGTGATCCTAATCCCCATCCCCCACACCCACCCACCCACCCACACACACACGCACACACACACCAGACTCACAGGTCCGATCTGCATCATCTCCTCCTGTGATCTTAATTCACCACTGATCTCTCCATCAGATATATTACTGAGTTCCCAACAAAAAGTTAGTTAACATTGGGATTTGGGGCTCCAATTCTTGCCCTAATCTCTATCTCACTCCGTCCCAACTGTACACTGGACTCAACAATAACAACACTACTGACTAGTCACATGAAACCATGTATATTATTACCTATACAATTTTGTTTTTCTTTCCTTTTCTTTTTTTAAAATATTAGTAGTAGGGGGGGAGAAGCAGAAAGCGCGTTTTCACTGCTTTTCTTTCTGTCTCCAGTCATTGCTCCCTACTCCTCAGAAAATTCTAATTTCTAAAGGAGAGTCAACTACTCGCTTCCCTGCACAGGGCTCGAGATTTTGACAGACACAGACACAATTATTGGGAGTCGCACACACATCATTCACCTAGCAAATCAATTAACCCCTTCCCCCCCTCTCTCCCTCTCTCTCCGCCTGTCTCTCTCTCTTGCATTATTTTTAATCTGCCTTCTTCTTAATTAAGTAGTAAGCACTATACCACCCTGATAATACAAATACAATATATACTATAATACTACTACTACTCATAAATTAATACGTAGCAACAACGTACGTACCTACCTACCCGTGATTCACATTAAATTGAAGAAGATAATTGATCTCGCGCACGCACCTTCTTTCCTTACAAATTCTGCGCTTGTATCGTATTCATATTATATTATATAATTATGTTAATGTCACAGTGTAGCAGTGCTAGCGTCACGCGCCTGACGCACCACCCATAGCGTGACGGGGTTCGGTCCTGAGGCTCGACGGCCACGGTCCCCAAACGCCGGACCGGACCTTCTTCTGAGGGCGTGACGATAGCATTACTGAACCCTACACCTTAATTAGGGTCATACCAGCTCCATCCATTCCCAACGTTTGCTCCTCCTCCTCCTACGACCCCTTCTAATTTTAATAATTTACCAAATCATTAAGTTTATCGGATTTTGGTGCGTCCAATTATTTTATAATTATTAACTATTTTCAATTTCTCTTCAGGCAGGCACGTTACTCCACACACCATCAAAGTCTGTATACACGGCGAACTCCTTTTTCATTTTTTACACCCTCAAATAAACGGCACGTCATCTCTTAATTTTATTCCAGAAAATAATTTCATTGAAACCATCACATGAAAAGATAATGTATTATTATATTGAAAAATATTATATAAATTTATTTTAAAACTAAAATATCACAACATATACTGTAATATATATCATTATTTATTATTACAAATATATATTATAATATTAGACATTCAAGATAAAATTTCTATGACATTTCTCTTACTTTATTTATTGTAGTAATATCGCAATTAGTTGCATGTTTTTCAAAACGCGTGATTCTAATTTTATTATAACAGACAACTTCCTCAATTTTTTAAAACTTTAAAAAAAAAAAATTCTGCACTGAATTCAACGAAGATGTACGTATATTTTGGTATAAAATGGTGAAACAGTGCAAAGAATGGATACAAAATATTAAATTATTAAAAAAAAATTCTTGAACTTCTAAGCTACTTTATTAATTTCTTCATTTTTGTTTGGCTGTCAGCAACATCCAACATACCAACTTTAATTAAACTAACATTTTAGTTTTTTTTACAAAAAATAATAATAATAATAACACATGGGGATATTTATTTTTTACAGTGACAGATGGCTTCTTTGAGCCACAAAAAAGTTCCCCATCGACAAAATTTTTTTTTTTTTTAAATAAAAGGAAAAAGAAAAAGTGGCACTATACATTCCAATTACTACTACAAGCTTATAATTGCTCTAGTTCAAACTTATAATTACGCTACTTTTCTGGCATCATTTCGCTGTATATTTTAAGATATATTAATTGTTCTAAATTGAAATTTATTACCCTTGATGCTTAGTAATTATTGAACTTAATTAGAGTGAATAGGAGCTGCGTTTGACTATTATATATGAATCTAAGGCTGCACTTTTGTCCAAGACGGCCAATAATTATTACAGAGCGCGCTTGAAAAATATTTGGATCTTTTGTGGCTTGCTAGTGACAGGAGTTGGATTCGGCCAAAGTCAAAAATTTTTGAAGCATACTTTTTGCAACTTGTTCCCATCAATAATACCATATAATTTTAAGATCCAATCTTTACAATTATCACTTCAAGATGATCATAACTTCCGAAGACCATGTTGACTGAATTTATAATTTCATTGACAAACTCACACATTCAAAACACTTAATTTTTTATGAGCTAATTAATCCTACTCAATCCAATCAGAAAGAAAATTAAGTAACACCATTAAACTAGAACAATCGTCAGCTATGTCATGTACGTCGTGAGGTGCTGATTATCTTGTACATTCCGCAGTCACTCACAGAAATGACTATCAGCTTCTAATTTCTCTGACGAGAGGCCTAATTACCCTCTTAGTTGCTGATGCTTCTAATGTTTTGTTTCTGTGGCGTTAATGGTTGAGTTTCTCCTTAAAATAAAATATAAAAAATAAAAAACAAAAAAAAAATTAGAACAATTGATACCTTATTTATTTAAGAATTTATTTTGTAAAAAGTATTTTAAAAAATTATAATATTATTTGTTATAATTTAAAATAAATAAGTTTTTGATGAATTAAAAGTTTTAAAATTCTCCTTTGAGAGCATAAATATAATTATTTTTGTGTTAAAGAAGCTATTATTAGTTTTAGACGTATTTGAAATATTTATTTACAAAAAAGAAAAAAAGAAGCCGTTAAGTTGGCTTTGATTAGTACAGGCATAAAACAAGCACGTATTTGTTGGAAACTGAACACCTTTTGGTAGTGAGTACTGAGTAGAGATATATATTTAGTATTGAGGAAGTACGCGGGTTTCACAAACTCTAGTTCAGGTCTTGATAAAGAAAAATCACACGGCTAAGCAAGTAAGGGGAACAGACATCTCTCATTAGTGGCGTTAGCATCCTCACCCCCGGATGACAGTCGTCCTGACCTCCTAACCAATGGATGGGTCTCAGTTCGTACGTTTTGAAACCTTGGACGACGGTTCGCCGAGGCTGATGCCAACTCCACACCTCACTTTTAAAGCAGCGGGTTTTCGGTGCAAGAACGAATAAGCAAAAGCTGGTTCTCTGACACGTGCATTAAGAATTAACCGTAGGATAAGGTAGAAAGAAGAGATCATCGCGATGATTTTTGCCACATACGCACATACACACAGTTACACAGCAGTAGAAGAAGAAGAGAGAAAGTAGAGAGAGAAAGATCGATCGATCGGAAAGAAAAGCATGGCGATAGAGAGAGAGAGAGAGAGAGAATGAAGTGATAAGAAAGAAAGGGAAGTGAGACGATTTTGCTTACTTCGCTGTCTGTGAGGGTTTGGTTTGGTTGGGGGGTTCTGTTCTTCTATTAGTCATAAATTGAGGTTTGCACAGAAGCCAGACGAAGAACAGGAGGGTCTTTCTTTTTTCGAAATTTTATTTATTTACTTTTTTGTTTCAATTATTTTGGCTGCTAGCCATGGCGGCGTTGCAGAGCAGAGCTGTAATTCCAAGCTTTTAATGCTTCTCCTCGTTCTAACGCAGAAAAGGAAGTAAGAAGAAGAGAAGAAGAAGCAGAAGCTGATCATACCCATCTCTTTCCGTCGTCGTCATCGTCATCGTCTTCCCCGAGAAAAAAAACTCCTACGTGTCTTTGGAAAAAAAAAAGCTGCAAAAATCAGAAGAACGAACAAACAAACAAAACAAAAACATTGCAAAATCCTCACAGGCACACATAACGCACGCACGCACGTAGTAGTCGTAGTAGGGCTAGTGGTAGTGCAGAAGGAAGTACGATCATCATCATCTGCTGCTTCTTCGCTGGTTATCCTTCAGAAAAGAATTTCTCATTTTATAGAAAACCACGGAGTTTTGTCTGCTATGGAATTTGGTTGCAAATTAGGGCTTAGTTCAGCGAATTGGTGTCTTCAATGGCAGGTTTCTCACTAAGTGGTGGTGGCGGAGACCATCATCATCATCAAGGAAACTCACCGAACGAATTACCCCCAGAAAGCCTTCTATTGTACAGAAGTCAAGAGATCGCAGCGTACAGCAGCAGCAACAAAGGGTTCGAGCTATGGCAACATCTACAAAGACACCATCACCAGCACCAAGAAATCTACCCTTCTTCCGTCTTGGAAATGGGTCCTAGTAGCAGAAGCACCGACATCTCTGATGAATCATCTTCGAGAGCTGCGACTATGATGATGAGATCACAAGGAAGTGGTGGTGGTAGAAGCTGCCAGGACTGTGGCAATCAAGCCAAGAAGGATTGCTCGCACATGAGATGTAGAACTTGCTGTAAGAGTCGAGGCTTCCACTGCCCTACCCACGTAAAGAGCACTTGGGTCCCTGCAGCTAGAAGACGCGAGCGCCAACAGCAGCTAGCAGCTCTTCAGCAGCAACAGCAGCAGCAGCAGCAGCAGCAGCAGCGCGTAGAAAACACCACCAAGAGACTCAGAGAGAATCCCGGAGCTTCTTCTTCCCTCGCCTGCGCTCGTTTACCAAACACCACGTCAGGTACAGTTACAAAAACACAGAGAAGATATGACCATTTAATACTATGATTTGCTGAAACCGAAAAGGCTTCTATAGATCTTTGGAGAAAGATATACAAAAGTACCACCTACAGTTTAATTGATTGATCACTTACCAACTTTGATTTTGTTCTTTCTAACTGTTAACTAGTAACTACGATGTGATTCAACACTGAGAGAAAGAGAACATACGGAGAGATAGAGAGAGCATGATTTTTCCATGAATGTATGTAACTATTCATGTATATACACGTATCTGCTGGTTATTATATGTTTTTGACTTCTTTTTTTCTATCATATTTGATGTTCTTGGAGCTTTTTTTAGGGTTAGAAGTGAGCAACTTCCCTCCAGAATTGAATTCTCCTGCGGTATTTCGGTGCGTTCGAGTTAGTTCCATGTATGATGCAGATGATCAATACGCGTATCAGACGGCTGTAAATATTGGGGGTCACGTCTTCAAGGGCATTCTATACAATCAAGGGCTAGACAGCGGCGTTCGCGGTGAAAGTTCGTCTGGTGGCGCTGAAGAAGGCGGAGTCCCTCGCAATCTCATTGGCGGTGCTGTTCCTTCTACTGCAGTCACCACCACAACCGCAGCAGGTGCATCATTCTTAGATCCGTCTTCTATATACCCAACTCCGCTCAATGCTTTCATGGCGGGTACGCAATTTTTCCCACCTCCAAGATCCTAAGCACTAAGCATTTTTTTTTATCACTTCATTTGAATCCTCCACTGGAATCCACCGGAAATACGTAGCGTCTCTAAGTTAGTGATTAGCCTCACCCATCGTTGTCTTCTACATGTTCATCGTATTGTTGTTGTTGTTGTTGTTATTGTTATTGCTGTTCTTGTTGTTGTGGCTGCTGCTGCTATTAGTATTACTACTTTTGTCACTCACTGGGGTACAAGGCTTTGAGGAAAAAAAAAGAGAGAGAGAAAGAGATAGAGAGAGATAGAAAGAGAGAATGAAAGAAGAAGAAGAAGAAGATCGCGACACGAGAAAGAGAGAATGTTCGAATTTCGATTCAGATTTGCTTTGTTATCTGATCTTCTAGACCTGCTGCTTCTGCTTCTCTAATTCTTGATGATATCATTATCGTTTGTAGCGTACACTTTGAAAACCGTATTGTATGGCGTGCTCTCTCTCTCTTGCACATTCTTAATTTATTTCTTTATAGTTTTAGATCTTCTCCTCTGGGCTTGAATAAGATTTTTGCTTTCTGGTACTTTTTGAACTTCGAAGCTACTTTTTTCCTGTTTACCCGCTGCCTTGCCGGTTTCAAATCGTTCTCTTGTTTGATTGGGCAAACAAGGTTTTATGGATATACATACATACATGTATAATATTATATATATACACATGTTTGTTTGGATTTTCTCACCACAATACTGGGGATTATTAGGTCGAGGTCCAGCCCTGCAAACATGCGTTCATGTCTTCATGGTCAAATATATATAATACGCCCTTCTCTCCCACATATACTCGTCTCTATATATCTTTTTTAATATACACACACGCTTATCTCATTTATTTCATCTCATTTGTTATTACTTCAAGCCGGAGACGCTTACATATTTGAAACCATTCATTTGCATGAGCTCTTAGTGTAATATAAGATACTCTTCCAGAAAAATTCTTATTTCAAACTTATCCTTGTCCCGGAGAAGAATGCCAGAGCTAAATTTATATAATACATGAAGCTGATCTTTCTGTGATATATCAGTATTTTTATAAGACAGCATGATAGTTTACAATCAAGTTTCTTCAAATGGAAAGGCTGTAGTTTGATGATGTGACATGCGCTTCATCTTCTATTTGGTGATGAAACGGGGACCAAAGCTTATCACTTCTCTTATTTAATGCTTCTGTTTGTGGTGTTTTCCATGTACAAATATATGTACACATACATAACCTTATACAGTCTTAGGTGTAGAACCGGAAGGATTCTTTTCATGCTTATTTCTAGTATTAGTGATTTTTGAGGAAACTGGAGGATTGAGAACTTTCCCAGATCACCAAATCATCTGACGCCTGCGCGTGTTCTCTTCATTCCATACAGTAATTATAGAGAAGTTCAGTAATTAATCATCATTGATTTTAAAAAAAAAAAAAACCCTCATTCATGAATCATGATTTTCTTTTGTTTTCTTTGGCATGCTTAACTTCTATTCTTAATATCGTGGCTAGCCATTATGATATAGGTGGAATGCGTGTAAGTCTTTGTCTTCCCAAATCAATTCTGGGGATAGGGAATCACTAGCCATGGAGTAGTACTACTGCCTCTATATCTCTACTGTTAAGTTTGCTGACTTAATCAGCCTGCCATCTAAGATCTTTTCAATAAGTTTAGGGTAAAGTAGTAAAGCTGTTCCTCATAGATCTATAGTTTATAATGAAAAGTGAAAGGCTAATCTCGGTGGGCATCATATGGTTTCTACATACAATTTGTTTTTAATTCGTGATTCCCCTACATATATATATACGAATTTCATGTTTCATTAATTAATATCTTTTAGCAAAAAGATATTAATATTAAAAGAGAATAGAATCCTTCAGCTTAAGTATCCAAGAGAGAGAGAACATATTATTGGAAAGTACTACAACCTTACTACCATTAGTGTTATTTAGTGTAGAAGATGATAGTACTGAAATATAATTAACAATGTTGGATATGATCAGTAGTTAGAATAGATTCTAAGACACACTTGCATACGGCATGCACATATTGATGATCAAAAAGGGTAACTTTGAGAAGAAAAAGCAATAGTTTGTAAAGGAAGAAAATTAAGGTGCATGAATGGTACCAATCTGACATGGCCTAAAACTAGAAAATAGAGAACTTCCTATTAAATTACATTAGAAAGCATTACTTTGCAGTTTAACTAAGTGATATGATAGATGCCTTGTATGAAAGCAAAATATGCTAGGAGAAGTTTCACGATACCCACAAGATGAAACAACCCAAGAACCCTCTTTTTTTTGGGGGGGGGGGGGGGGGGGGAAGTCAAGTGTTTGGGCGTTTCCATGCATCCAACTAATGCCAGGGGCGCAAGCCCCCTAGCCTACAAAGGGGCGTTCCCTCAAACCTTGAGGAAATTAAAATCTCCAAATTTGAGTAATTGGCATATACCTTGGAAGGGGATAATTTGTTGGTAAATTGCCCCTCTACCTAACTACCCGACCAGCCCTTTTTTACTTTGGAATTAATCTCATTCAAGTTTACATAGAAGCAGATAGTTTTATGACTCAGTGACAATACTAAATTTTTTTTTTTTTGTTTGTTTACAAACAAACATTCAGTATAGTCTGAATGTTAATGAAATGGCATGTGATTCTTGTCATTGTTTCATTTTGCAAGTGTGCACATCAACCTGACACATGCAATATTATAATTTATGCAAAAGTTTTATTAGTGTATGAAAGGCAAGAATTGTTATGGCTGGTGTTGTGCTCAAGATGTCTAATAGTGGAGTTTTAAAATGAAAAGGGATATGCATAAAATATGTATGTGATGAAGTATTGCAGTTGAACTTAAAAGCTTAATTAATGAATTTTCCAACCATGTTTCTGTGAACATCAGTACAAGAAGATACAACAACCATGATGTCATTATCTGTATCGTAGGGAAAACATATATTAACATGTCTGCATGTGAACCCATGGGCTTGCTAACATTATTCTTGCAATCAAACAGCGAACCTTGGAGGATTTTACTATGGTATTCAGATCTAAAACAACATAACAAAAAGATTCTAATGTTTCCAAGCAAATTTAGAGAACTGCAAACTGATAATTTTAGTAGCCATTGAAATTTTAAATATTGGCATACAGAAAAGCTATTGCCTTTGCAAATGGAATTGTATGCTAGAATTGTTATGAGTTGTGTGGTGGCTTGTCATTCCTGCATCTTGATTGCACAAAGTATGTATATATATATATATATATATATATGAGCAATATAATTATATGTTTATTATAATATTCCGTCAATTTCTATTTCATTAATTTTTAGACTGAGAACTCAATAAATTTCACTTGTAAATTGTCATTCATGCGTGTTATATTATAAAATTTGGGTCACTTTTTAGGACATCTTTTGTTCATATCCATCACCTATTTGTTGTAATTCACATAAAGTTTTTATCATGCGTCTTTCTCCCCTTGGCCTTCTTATTTTCTTATAAGTACAACACCTTTTGTATCCATTAGATTATTCGCCACACCTGTTGATATGTGTAAATCATATTCAATGTAAATCACATAATTATAAAGAAAATGTGTTGTTTATACATTTTATGTACGTATTGGTGATATTTTATGTTTATTATCAAATAAACTAACCATGATTTTTTTGAAAAGAAATAATTGTAGTAACATTTATTTAAAGTTAATCACAATGTGTCGTATTTTAAATGTTATCATAGACCTAATTTCTTGTGTTTATATATCATAAAGAAAATCTGACACGTATATAATGAAATAATTGCAACGGTATGCAATGGAAGGACTAACTAGGAATGTTAGAAGCTTGTTTGGAGCCATAAAAGCGACCCCCATTGACTTTAAAAAGCTGTGGTGACAAAAGGTTGTGTTTATCCATGCATGCGCTATGGACTAATTGCTAGCAGCTATAAATCTAGTAGCGAATACATAGAGCCAGCCCCGCTGAAAGCTGATCGAAGTTCATCAGTTTATTATGCCTGCTTATAATTACTATCTCTGTCTCCCATTTCTGATTGTTTTACACGGTTCAATGCAAGACACGCGCTACCTACTTATCTTACACACTTCATATATGCATACGCTATCCTCCACAGCCTTTTCCAGCAACACATGCATGTAAACCTAAAAGCTTTATACCATATATTACGTTTAGGGGACACAACGTTGGATTTTGCTGCGTTTTAGGGTGACTAGCCGTGTACCTAAGTCTGTGGTAGTAGGTGAGGAGCTGTAGGGCGAGGGCCAGACGTTTCAGACCATTGGCTTGTCGTTAAGCCATGCCGTGGCCCCAACACATACACATGTACATATTTATGGTTGCACAAGTGTGGCAGACACAGTAGGATGAAGCTCGGAGCAGATGCCATGTATATGTAGCTGACAGAAACCTTAGGAATATATATATATGTGTGTGTGTGTGTGTGTGTAGGATATTTACATATAAATTATATATGGAGAACACATATGGAATTAAATTATAATAATAAAATCATCGTCAGCATGTAATTATTGAGAAGATCTGAATGAATATTTGGTTCACCTAGCTAGTATCCATCCCTAGTGTTGGCTCACATGCGGGCACAACCCTAAAGTTGATGCATCAAAAAAGCTACTGCATGCATGTAATTGCAACTTGTTGGGAAACATGGCCGAGAAATACAAAAAAAATTAATATAAGCCTTTCCTTCCTTTAATTTATTTATTGTGTTTCGTAATTAGCGTTTCGAATAATTTTTAAAAATATTTTTGGTCTATCAATCAAAATAGTGGAATATTTATTTATCTTAATTAATTAAGCTTTGATTGTTTTACTACAAGAAAATCATTATATAACAAGAATTTTTTTTTTTTTTTTAAAAAGTACCCTTAAACTCGACATCCTAATTGATGAAAATGTATTTTACAAGGGACGTTTCCAAAATTATTTCAGTCATCTTTGTACAATGATTTTTCTTGTGGAATATATTTAGTTATGAATAACATTGTCCAAATGATGGGTCAAAAACGTTTTAATTAACAAAAGATCATAGACAATCAAATCCTCAATTAATTGCTTCATCTTGGGTTAATCAATCACATTATATATGGGTTAAAATAGGGCAATAAATACCCACTGGATTAATTAATTATGACATCTATAATTATTATTTAGCAAACACTGAATAGTTGGAGTTAATAATTGTTTTTAACCCTCTTGAACATTTTGAACACCATGCAGAACAAAGTGACAAAATACTTGGAATAGATTCCTTAACAATTGAAACCATATGTCTTAAAAAGTACAGATCTTCGTCAAATAGATGTGCCACCCACAGTCATGTCGAATAATTGCACTTAATAGAAAGTAGATTTTTATTTGTATTTTTATTTTTATTTACCAAAGGCCTGCCGACCTGCCTGGTATCTATCTATATGTGGCAACCAAAAGAGGAAAATCAGTGATGCGT
>JAJIYU010015704.1:0-12517 GCA_030144865.1 Tinospora cordifolia | reverse complement strand
CTATGTTTAGCATTAAACTTGTGGTTATTGATGACAGCCGCCTGTTTGGATTTTCATATTGTACTACCAAAGGAGAAACACAAGTCTTAGTGGTTAATGGTTTGAGCATTGACATTTCCATACCAGGGAGTTCATGCCTATTTGGATTTCCATGTTACAGAAATCTAAGTGATTAGTGGTTTGATGCATTGATATTTTGATAAGTTGGAAGTGTGAGTTCAAGTTGAATTATGCATTTTAATTCTCTTTGCTTGTTGTTATACAATGTTGGAACGAGGTTTTTTTTTTTTTTTTTTTTTTTAATTTATTGTTAAGAAACGAGACTCACCGACCTTAATCATTGAATGAGCGTCACCAACATTTGTTTTAATTCATTAAACGAGCCTCATCGACCTTAATCACAAACAATGCAAAATTGGGGACCAGATTCTCAGCCGATCCCTTATAGAGAAGCCTTTAGAAAGTTTACATCCACTAATTAGAGAAGCAGGGTAAAATGATCTATTCCAAACACCTCCTACATCCTCATCTTTGTTTTCAAAAATATGATTCTTTCTCTGTTGCCAAATTGCCCAGGCAACAGCAAAAACAACAAGAAGCCCATGATCATTAAAGCTCCTAAGGAAATTGGTGTCCTCAAGAACAATCGGTGGAAAAGAAATTGTGGACAACCCTCCTCATTGAAGTATATCATCCTAACTATGCCAGACCCTCTTAGAGAAGGCACGATCAAGAAATAAATGGCAACTAGACTCCCTGCTTTCTTTACACAAGCACCAATTAGGCGATAAGGCCCAATTCTTAAATCTCCTTTGCATAACATTGGCACAATTGCAACTTATCATGGCAACAGTCCACCCTTGAAATGTGTCTTTTGGTGTGACGTAACTACATTAGCATTCCAAATGAAGTATTGTGGAACAAATTAATTTGTCATATTAGTGTTTTGATGAATGGGCATATGTTGAAACTTGATCCCATTGCTTTGTGTCATTTTTGTGATGTGCTTTATGAGCTTGTGCTAGCATTATCCTCTTATTGCTTGTAGTATTCAAATTGAATTGTTTTTCTTTTAGAATTTAAGTTCCACATCTTCTTAGTTATATTCTATTTTAGTTTTAACTTCTTTTGTTTTATTTTGTTTCTTTCTATTGTTATTTGTTTTGATGCTCATGTTGGACTGATGGATTAATTTTCAGATTGGGTTGGATGGCATACACATGCTTGACCCCAACACAGGAAGGACTCTGAGGATCTATCCACTTGATACTGTGACAAGAACAGATGTACGTGACTGCTGCTTCTCAACCTAAAATCCATTTCTAAATTTTACTAAAACTACATACAACAGTGTTTCTTATGTATGTATCTTTCTTTTTTAACAGGTTAGCGATTCGTCTATCTTTACTTTTTGGTCAAAAAGCTCTGTTGACATTGAACCTAGACGAATAAGACTGCAATCAAACAGATACACTACAAATACCATTCTTGACATTGTCACAGCTGCAACTTTTCAGGTTTGGGTCTCTTTGTAAGCTTGAACTTTAATGTCTGAATCTCTGTTAAGGTGCAGAAATCTGCTTGGTAGTTGCCTATTCTCATTGTTTCATTTTTTTCCCCTTTATTTTTTGCCTCACTTTCATTTCGTTTCCTTTTCCCCATGTTTGTATATGCTTTACTCTTTGCCCTCCCCATTGATGGACATGGGAAATAATGTGGTTGAAGCATCTGAATTAATGTATTCGAGAGAAAATTGAAAAGCAAGGAACCAGAAACTGAAATTAATTCTCAAAGAGGATGTTAGTTGATTATGAATTGTATTAATTATTAAACTCACACTTGGGTATCCTTATGTAGAATAACTCCAGGAAAACACATTAAAAACTTCATAAACACTAAAAATAAGATCTCTTAGCTATCTATTGTGACTAATTTCTAACATTGGTAGAAGTCTATTTAAATACTTATGAAAGACTTACATAACTATATCAGTAACAAAAAGCAATTTGAAAACCAGGTACAATTATCACTAAATTACCATAATAGTGACACTCAACTTGACTAGAAAGTAGAGAGAAACTAATAATTAAATAATGGAGCCTTAATTATTATTATTCCATGTCATACATCTGGAAATGCCATGGTGAAGAAGCAGGATATGAATGAAAGGTGTTGATTGAAGGGAAGATGTAGAATACATTTGTGCTGTGATTCATATGTCTATTCAGATGTTTGTTTATGATGGAAATAAACACCTGATGAGCCAAACCAAGTATGGTTTTTTATTTTATGCAAGCCACACATATTCTAGTAGTACAAAGCCAAATGTCTAATTGTGAAGTGTATAGAAGATTTTGTATGAACATGGTCCACCTAAGTAAAAAGGAGAATAACACATTCTATGTTAGTTTTGCCCTACAAAAGCATGTTGGGCAATTAAGAGTCGAGAAGTTGATTAGCAAATATAAGAAAAACTTGAATGCGAAGATGAATATATATATATATGTGTGTGTGTGTGTGTTTTATGGAAAAGAAAGTGAAAATGAATATTTAGTAGCGTAAATTGTGTGTTTGGTTGGTGAGAAAATAAAACTATCTTAAGAAAGTTGTGTTTTTTTTTTTTGGGAGAAAATTCTATTGTTACATGTTTGGTTTGTAGAAAAGGTGAGAAGAACCATTTTCTCACCAAAATTTGCTCAATTAGGGAGATAAGAAGATTACAGTTTTTTTTTTTAAATTTATTTTTATATGAGAAAATCTTTTTGCACTAATTTGAATATAACTAATTTAATGTCCAAATAAACAATAATAAGAGTTTTTTAAGAGCATTTTACAAGAAAATAGTGTTTTCATAAGAAAAATTTTCTTAGCTACAATTGCTGAAAATATATAATTTCTTTTAAGAAAACGATGACATTTTCAATGCATCAGGTGATGGCTAGCCTATGTGGCAATAAATGTTTTCTTTTTGTAGCTTCCTAGATAATTATTTAATTATTTAGATGTCTCCAACTACAATGTTGTCAAGGTGGAAAGACATACCCAGACGATAAGCCTCAATAATGTAAGGCCAGGCCTAGATGAGGTCCTAGCGGGTTTAAGGGTGGACCATAAAATATAGGTCCTTAAGAATATTTAATTATTTATCAATCCTTCACTCATATATATGTATGCATGTATGTGTAAAATAGATAATTTATTAAAATAAATAATATGTTATTCAGTAATTATTAATTTAGGCTTAAAATTTTTTTTTTCAAGTGCTGAAAAAAAAGAAAATTTACAAACACCTCCTTATAGTGTATTAGTTACTGCCTAGGCACTTGGGGGGCGTCTAGGCGTTGCTTAGGCGTCGCCTTTGACAATGCTGCCTCACTCATTTATGTACAGAAGTATTGTCCCAATTGCATATTATACAAAATGTCAACTTTTTCTGAAATGATAAAGATGCTTCAAATTAATTGAAATTATGTTTGCAAAAACATTAATCAATGTCACGATAATATTATCCTAAAGGTTCTGCAGTACAAAACAAAAGCACAAAACCTGAAAACAAAAAAATCAAGCACAAAAAAGGAGGGTGGGGTGCAGTAGCAACATCAGCAATTGTAGCAAGATGAGAGAAAAGTACAGCATTCAAGAGGAAGAGAATAAGATGGAAGGAGAAGAAAAAGAGGTGAAGAAGTTGCACAAACAAAGTCCGCAGGAAGAAGAGAGAAAAAAGGATATGAAATCATTAAGAAGGAAAATGAAGAAGAAAGGAGGAAAAAAAAGGAGAGAAGTTGTAGGAAAAAAAAAACAAAGAAACAGTTGCTTGAAGAAGAGAGAACGAATAAGAAAAAGGAGGGGAGGAGAAGAAAAAAGGAAGAAGAAAGAAAGAAAGTGGAGAAGTTGTTGGGGAAAATACAGTTATAGGAGAGAAAAAGGAGGGTGGGGTGCAGTAGCAACATCAGCAATGGTAGCAAGATGAGAGAAAAGTACAGCATTCAAGAGGAAGAGAATAAGATGGAAAGAGAAGAAAAAGAGGTGAAGAAGTTGCACAAACAAAGTCCGCAAGAAGAAGAGAGAAAAAAGGATATGAAATCATTAAGAGAGAAAATGAAGAAGAAAGGAGAAAAAAAAAGGAGAGAAGTTGTAGGAAAAAAAACAAAGAAACGGTTGCTTGAAGAAGAGAGAACGGGTAAGGAAAAGAAGGAGAGGAGAGAAAAAAGGAAGAAGAAAGGAAGAAAGTGGAGAAGTTGCTGGGGAAAATACAATTATAGGAAGAAGAGAGGAGAGAGGACAGGAAGGAAGGAGAGGTGAAGAATAAAACAACACATGAAGAAAGGAGGAAGAGGAAAGAAAGAAAGAGAAGAAGTTGTAGATAAAAAGCGGAAGAAAAAAAAAGTTGCAGAAAGAACATAGAAAAGAACAAGTTGTCATAGGGTTGTTAGAGTATCGTGTTGGTCATCGAAAAAGCGCTGGAGGGTTACAATGCCACTTGAGATTGTCGGGAGTGAGCATGGGAGGAGATGTTTTTGGTTTTGTTCTTTTAAAAGTTTTTCTTTTAGTTAGACCTTCCTATACAATTCAATTATTTACGAACACCCCAACTCTTGCTTGGAGGTGTGCTTGGTTGTTTGCTTGCCAAAATACCTAGGCAATGCCTTGAAATCACCAGAAATAGTGATTTTCTTGAGAAAATGTTTTCTCTCAATGTTTGGTTGGCCAAAAAGGTGGGAAATAATTCTTGAGAAAATATAATTTTTCTTGCTAAAATAGTGATTTTTTTGGAGAAAGTTCTGTTTACTAATGTTTGATTGGCAAAAAGGTGAAAATATTTTTTTTGGGTCCAACATTTTTTCCATTATTTTTATAGCTAGTGAGTAAGAAAAAGAATGCCAGAGTGGTAGAGACCCAAGGACTGGAGATAAATGAGGCATACAGAAAATTAAAAGAACTAAGACTAGAACTGAAGTTCAGACACTTCTTCGATGATCTTACAATAAGGTTTAACACTTAATTTATAGAAAAAAAAAAGATAAAAAGACAAAATGACTCTTTCAGTAGCTTCACATGCAATGTCTTCTTTTAAGGTAGAGATGCTTTGCACGCACGAGTCTTATATGTGCAAGAAGCTGCTTTAATAAAGTGGTAAGGCTACCGAGGCATCTTTATCAAAGTAGCTCGAATCTTGATGAGTTGTCATCAACCATTATCATCTGAAGATGATGAACCATTTGTCCACTTAAAAGTAGCCACTGATTTGGTTAAATCAAGAAGATCAAAAGGATTTTTAGCCAAGTAGGCTTTGAATACGCTTTGTAACTCAGTACAGTTAGGATTTTCTGACTCACTTAAACCTGCTTTTCCATAAAACAAGGCTAAATGATTAGGTCGGTTAGTATTTTAATTCCAACTATAAAGAGTAGGATAATTATTCCAACATATGAGGTCTTGTTGAAATTGTTGGAAATGATGGAAATGGGGCCACCATAGCGTTTCAAAGGCCATAAAAAATTGATGATGTCGTCTGTTGGTGCTCTGAAAGGGTGAATAATGAGCATAAGGATTGCAATAAAGCAAGTTAGGATAAGATTGTAGTATCTAATAATTGAACTGTTGTTCTGCGGCTGCTGTTGGATCATCTCCAATGCTTGTCATCCTTTTTTCTGAAGTAAGAGGGGCAAAAAAATATGATGGTGACGTAGCACTGTGGCCATTTTGGTAATTTTTGTGGCCAGTTTGCATGATTAGTGAAGGTCATGAGGAACTTAAAGAATCTTGTCTGGTCAGGGTCGTAAGTGGGATAATGAAGACTTGTTTGAAATAGATAAGTACTTAACAAATTTTTATCCACACTAAAATAGATCCACCATGACCAGAGAACATGCATGAGATAACAATAAGCTTCCTTAGGGAGGAAATAGAAAGAAGTCGTGTGGAAAAGGAATAGGAATGGCTTGGTCAGATGAGGAATGTGACCAAAGATTATTCCATGATTCCTTGTCATTGCCTTGAGATGGCCATCTATAGTTGGCTGACTTGGGATTTTCCAAAAATGATTTCCTTGAGTTTCGCAGGGAGGGATGAGATAAAATCTAGAGGATCAAGAGGTGGATTTGTTCTGTCAGAAGGGTCAGGACTAGATGACGAAGATCTAATGACTCCTATGAAATGTTCAGATTTGTGTCTTGACTAGAAATCTGCAAGTAGTAGTTTTTCTCGGAATATGCTTCACAGAGAAATTATATTGTGAGAACTAATTTGCTCATTTGAGGAGTTGGGGATTTGGTAACATTTTCTGTTTAAACTGGAGTATCTTTGGAAAACTAGACATATCCATTTCAATGAAAAAAATGATGACCCATCAAATGAAATTGAAAATTTTCAATTCGTTTCTTGACTGCAAGAATCTCCTTAAATGTAGAGGGATAATGTGATTCAAAGGCTTTAAAAGTCCCACTCCTATATCCACAAATGTGCCTAGATTTATTTAGGAGTTCTTCCAAGAGAACTGCTACCTAGTGTTCATCACTTGTATTTGTTTGAAGAATACGTGATCTTGAGCCTGAGATTTTTTAAATGAGGGAGAGTCTGAGCCTTGTGCTTCAATGCTTCAACTGCTTTGGTGTGTTCATCATTCCAAGGTGGTGGGGACTTTCTTGAACAATGCAGGTAACTTGCGGGTATGCAGAGATAAATCTTTAATGAAAAGTCCCATGTAATTTACTAATCCCAAAAACTGCTGCATTGAAGTCTTGTCTGGCAAGACGTCAGGAAATTCTAGTATCTTTAGATAAATATGGGGTTGGAGGATGAGTTTTTCTCCTCTGATTTTCATACCAAGAAATTCAATTGAAGTCTTGAAAAGTTGCATCTTTTTCTCAAAAAGCATTAGTCCAAAATTAACACAGAAATCATAAAACTTTGTTACCAGGCTATGATGAGAATTTCTATTTTTTGAGAAGAGCAAGATGTCATCAATGTAGATGAGAGCCTAATTTTGGATTAGTTGAAAAATGCGATTCATTGCCTTCTGAAAAATGCAGGGGATAGTCTTAAGACCAAATGACATGATTGTCCATTGATAATGACATGTTTGTCTGCTAGATTAGTTCCCAATTGCCAAAACGTAGACTTACAATCAAGTTTGGAGAAGACCTGTGCATCTGAAAGATGTTGGAAGAAGGTCTCGGGATGAGGGAGAGGAAACTAATCGTTTTTAAGAAAGATGTTCAAAGGCTGGTAATTGATCACTAGTATTAGCTTTCCTCGGACTTGTTCTGATCGTTTGTTGACATAAAAAGCTTTACATGCCCAAGGAGGATTTGTGGGCTCAGTTAGGCCTTCTTGTTTAAACTGCTCAATTTCTTGGACAGCTAAGGCTAGTTGCGAGGGAGGCAGGACATGGTATGTTGTTGGATCAACATCTTCATTAAGCTTGAAAGGTTATTTAACAAAGAAATCACTGTTAATCTATAGGGGATAGTCACTCTTTTGTTCGAATTTCTTGGACCTGATTGTCATCAATAATTTGGATTGCTGGAGAAGCTGTGGAGATCCAAGGGACGAATGCTGAGTTGGTCCGTAATCCTTGAGTCGTCCATGTAAGATGCTTAATCTGCTGGAAAATATCATATCCAATGATGAACTCCTTTGAAAGTGATGGAGCTCCTAAGATCTGATGGTTGAAGGTGAGCAAAGGATGAAGCTTTATTTTGACGGGCTTGTTAATGAGTGTGATAGCAAGGAAGTTCTTGCCAGCAGTGTTGAAAGTTTGTTGGTAAGGTTTCCACCATTTAGGAAGCAGTGCAAATGGGTGCATCAATGTGGCTGAAGCGCTTGTGTCAGTTAAAGCTGGAAGATTAATTGGATCATGTTAGGGAAAGAGATATACCTGAACCTTAGCATGGGGAAGGTTGAATAGTCCATTGATGGAGGGAGAAGCATTCAAGAAAAATGCCTCTGTTCCAAGGACCGTTATCAGGGCTTCTAGAGAAAAATCATCTTCAAGAGATAAAAGGAACTCGACATCAAAAATGTTTGTATCTGTGAGTTGGATGATTTTCTCCATGACAGAGACATGCTTATTCGTCCTTTTCGGGCATTGCTTAGCAAAATGATCTTTCTTTTTACAAATAAATTATCTAGTGTATGGTATGGAGAGAGATATATCTGAACCTTGGCATGGGGAAGGTTGAATAGTCTATTGGTGGGGGAAAAATAATTCAAGACAAATGCCTCTGCTCCAGGACCGCCATCAGGGTTTCTGGAGAAAAATCATCTTCAAGAGAGAAAAGGGACTCGACATTAGAAATTTTTGTATTTGTGAGTTGGATGATTTTCTCAATGTCAGAGACATGCTTCTTCATCCTTTTCGGGTATTGCTTAGTAAAATGGCCTTCCTTTTTACAGATGAAACATCTAGTGTTTGGTTTCTTCCCTCTGGATCCTTTTCTTTGCAGGAATCTCTACCTTGGTCTTCTTTTCTGAGAAACCTTTTCTTGGAGAATTTAGGAGATTCTTTATGATCGAGTTGATAGGGTGCAAGTTTCTTGCAAGAACATGACTCATAAGGGTAGCAACTTGTTGGGAAATTGGGATCATAGCGGGCTCGAGACAATGTTTTTTCCATCCGTTGTGCTTGTTGAAAAAACTCATGTTCAGAGCATAGAACATTGTGACCAATTCTAATAAAAGAATGTAACTCACCAAGGGTGTAATTTTCATATTTCTTTTTGTTGGTGGTCATGTATGTATAAGCTTTGGTCACAATAAGCTAGTTGACCAATATGTTGATAGACTCTATTCCTCTTTTCCTACCTAAGGCCTATTGCGACCAAAGCTCGTGCATACATGACCACCAACAAAAAGAAATATGAAGATTGCACCCTTGGTGAGTTATATTCTTTTATCAAAATTGGTAACAATGCTCTATGCTCTGAACGTGAGTTTTTTAAACAAGCACAACAAATGGGAAAAACATTGTCTCGAGCCTGCTACGATCCTGATTTTCCAACAAGTTGCCACCCTTATGAGCCATGTTCTTGCAAGAAACCTACATTCTATCAACTCGATCATAAAAGTCTTCTAAATTCTCCAAGAAAATGGTTTTCCAGAAAAGAAGACCTAGGTGGAGATTCCTGTGAAGAAAAGGATCTGGGGAAGACACCATACACTAGATAATTTATTTGTAAAAAGAAAGATCATTTTGCTAAGCAATGCCTGAAAAGGACGAATAAGCATGTCTCTGTCTTGGAGAAAATCATCCAACTCACAGATACAAAAATTTTTGATGTCGAGTTCCTTTTTTCTCTTGAAGATGATTTTTCTCTAGAAGCCCTGATAGCGGTCCTTGGAATAGAGGCATTTTTCTTGAATGCTTCTCCCTTCATCAATGGACTATTCAACCTTCCCCATGCTAAGGTTCAGGTATATCTCTTTCCCTACCATGATCCAATTAATCTTACAGCTTTAATTGACACAAGAGCTTTAGCCACATTGATGCACCCATCTGCACTACCTCCCGAATGGTGGAAACCTTACCATCAGACTTTCAACACTGCTGGCAAGAACTCCCTTGCTGTCACACTCATTAGCAAGCCCGACAAAATAAAGATTCATCCTTTGCTCAACTTCAAGCATCAGATCTTAGGAGCTTTATCACTTTCAAAAGAGTTCATCATTGGATGTGATATTTTTTAGTAGATTAAGCAGCTTACATGGACGACTCAAGGATTATGAACCAACTCAACATTCGTCCTTGGATCTCCATAGTTTCTCTAGCAATCCAAATTATTGATGACAATTAGGTCAAAGAAATTCGAACAACACTTTTACGACATTGCTGTGTTGAAAGCAACACGGATTTCTTAAAAAAGTGTGATCATTCTCTATGGATTAACAATGATTTTTTTGATATCTTTTAAGCTTAATGAAGATGTTCATCTAGCAAAGGCGTCACACCATGACATGCCTCCCTCGCAACAAGCCTTAGCTGTCCAAGAAATTGAGCAGTTGAAACAAGAAGGCCTAATTGAGCCACAGATTCTCTATGGGCATGTGAAGCTTTTTATGTTAACAAACGATCAGAACAAGTCTGGGGAAGCTAAAACTGGTGATTTGAACATATTTCTTAAAGACGATAAGTTTCATCTCCCTCATCCCGAGACCTTGTTTCAACATCTTTCAGAAGGCAATGAATCGCATTTTTCAAGTAATCCAGAATCAGGCTCTCATCTACGTTGATCACATCCTGCTTTTCTCAAAAGACATAAATTCTCATCACAATCTGGTAACAAAGTTTTATGATTTATATGTTGCTTTTGGACTAATGCTTTTTGAGAAAAAGATGCAGCTTTTCGAGATTTCAATTGAATTTCTTGGTATGGAAATCAGAGGAGGAACAATCATCCTCCAACCCCATATTTCACTAAAGATACTGGATTTTTCTGACATCTTGTCAGACAACACTTCAATCCAACAGTGTTTGGAATTAGTGAATTACATGAGACTTTTCATTAAAGATTTATCTCTACATACAAGCAAGTTATCTGCCTTGCTCAAGAAGTTCCCACCACCGTGGAATGATGAACAAACCAAAGCAGTTGAAGCACAAGGCTCAGATTTTCTCTCATTTAAAAATCCTAGGCTCAAAATCACGTATCCTTCAAACAAATTCAAGTGATGAACACTGGGGAGCAATTCTCTTGGAAGAACTCCCAGATAAATCTAGGCATATTTGTGGATATAAGAGTGAGACTTTTAAAGCCTCTAAATCACATTATCATTGTACATTCAAGGAGATTATTGCAGGCAAGAAACGAATTGAAAAATTTCAATTTCATTTGGTGGGTCATCATTTTTTCATTGAAATGGATATGTCCAGTTTTTTGAAGATGCTCTAGTTTAAACAGAAAATGTTACCAAATCCCAACTCCTCAGGTGGGCAAATTGGTTCTCACAATGTAATTCTCTGTGAAGCATATTCTGGAAAAAACTAATGCACTTGCAAATTTCCTATCAAGATACAAATCTACACATTTCACAGGAGTCATTGACTCTTCCTCATCTAATGCTGACCCTTCTGAAGAAACAAATCTACCTCTTGATCCTCTAGATTTTGTCTCATCCCTCCCTACAACACTCAGGAAAATCATTTTTTGGAAAATCCCAGATCAGCCAACTATAGATGGCCATCTCAAGGCAATTACAAAGAATCATGAAATGATCTTTGGTCACATTCCTCATCGGACCAAGCTATTCCTATTCCCTTTCCGCATGACTTCCTTCTATTTCCTCCTTAAAAAAGCTTATTGTTTTCTCATGCATGTTCTCAGGTCATGGTGGATCGGTTTTAGTGTAGATAAAAATTTGTTAGGTGCTTATCTATTCCAAATGAGTCTTCGTTATCCCACTTATGACCCTAACCAGATAAGGTTCTTTAAGTTCCTCATGAACTTAACTGACCATGCAACCTGGCTGCAAAAATTATAAAAATGGCCACAATGCTACATCGCCATCATATTTTTCGCCCCTCTTGCTTTAGGAACCAGGATGACAAGCATTGGAGATGATCCACCAACAGCCGCAGAACAACAGTTCAATTATGAGATATTGCGATCTTATCCTAACTGGCTTTATTACAATCCTTTTACCATTATTTACCCTTTCAGAGCACTGATCGACGACATCATCAATTTTTTATGGCCTTTGAGGCTCCATGGTGGCCCCATTTCCAGCAAGACGTCATATGTTGGTATAATTATCCTACCCTCAACAGCTGGAATCGGAATACTAACCAACCTTATCATTCAGCTTTGCTTTGTGTAAAAACAGGTTTAAGTAAGCCAGAGAATCTTATTTGTATTGAGTTACAAAGCTTTATTCGAAGCATACTTGGCTGAAAATGCTTCTCATGTTTTTGATATAGTCAAATCAGTGGCTACTTTTGAATGGATAGATGGTTCCTCATCTTCAAATGATGATGGTTGATGACAGCTCATTAAGATTCGAGTTATTTTGATAAAGATGTCTTGGTACTCTTACCAGTTTATTAAAGCAACCTCTTGCATATGTAAGATTTGCGCGTGCTTAAAAGAAGATATTGCATGTGAAGCTATAGAAGAAGTCATTTTGTCTTTCTATCTTTTTTTTTTTTTTTTTTATTTATAAATTTGGGGTTGAACCTTATTGTAAGATCATCGAAGAAGTATCCAAACTTCAGTTCTAGTCTAAGTGTCTTTTAATTTTCTGTATGTCTTGTTTATCTCCAGTCCTTGGATCTCTTACCCCTATAGCTTGTTATCGTTCTAGTAATCTTGTTCATCATAATAGTTATCTTGTGTCAATGTTTCTGTGTTATATTTGTTTGCTAATCTTCTGCTTTAGACTCTAAATCTTAAAACATAATTTTGTGTGTGTGTATATATATATATATAATTCAGTGTATATAGATGTATACACTGAGAAATTACTAACTTTTAAGGAGTTTTTTCAGGTGCCAAACATACCCTAGAGGATCAAATTAATTATT